>WFMF01000048.1:225755-384239 GCA_011033025.1 Beroe forskalii
GGAATTGACAGGCTCATTTTATATCACCTAGTACAAATAAAATTATAAGCCTGCTGGATAACGAGTGAAGGGTAAATTGACAATCTTATCACCATCAAAATTTTTAAAACTAAAATATAAATGTACATCATCATCGTGTAAGGTAAATCCAACAAATAAATTCAAAAGAACGGCGATCAAATTTAAAGTTGAGGTCTAAATAGCACGGATGGAGCAAACATAGATCACGCCGACGATTAAGTTGCATGGTATTCTGGACTCAAATGTCTATGAAAGTTTAGTACTGTCGAATCAAAAGAAAGCTTGCCTACTACCAAGCATTTGATAAACAACTGATACAAGAGCTCAAATCACATACTATGAAAACTGCCATTTCGACGATTAATCAGAAATAAACCAGGACACAAAAAAACATGGTAACACAATGGATGGAGTAATCAACCGCGTTTAGTGGCACCACTTATATACCATAGTGTTCGCTTATCTCTATTTTACCTTGTGTTACCGTATATACCGTTTTATATACCGTAGGTAAAATGTGCGAAAATAACCAGATTGAAGCGAACGTGATGGAAAGTGGAGGCGAAGATAAACTACGGTTACTTGTTTCAATTATCTCCTTCTCTGCTATTGGTTCAGCGCAGTCACGTGGCAAGCGCGTGACCACTGACTTCAATGAAAATTCGTTAGAGGCACACAAGTCTATGATCGAAAACATACGGTGGAGTTTACAAACAGAGATAAGGAATTTATATACGGTTGGGTGTTTCATTGCACTGTCACTCATATTTTCACTATCTTTTGATTGTACTTCCCGACTCTTTATAGTGTGTATAACTATTTGAGTGTTTGAAGCGTTGCCGTTTCGACAATAATGTTTATGAAATGTGCATAAATTGTGTTTTATGTCTTTGTAGAACACGAATTTTAACTGTTTAATGAATAGAGTTTTCTACCTGAACGCTAAATTTACCATTTCAAAAGCTTATCTACGGTTTGAGATTCATGAAACCGTTTTTTATGCTATTTTACGTTAATTTGTATCGGTAATCCATAAGTAATCCAAAAAATCCTGGCACTACCCGTCGGCTCAGAATTTTGAGAATATGCTCACTTTATAAATAACTTCGTTTTGAGTCTGAGCCGCTCGTAATCCAGTGTTATCCGATGATCCGAGACTCATAAGTCAGCGATCCGAGACTCAGATCAGTGATCCAAAAATTTTGAGCGTGAGCCATGATTCTAAGCCAGTAATCCAGGAACCGTGAGCCACTGATCCGAAAAAATGAAGCCAAAATTGATTGTAAGTCAAAGCTCACGAGTCAGACTCACGGCCGTCTCGAGACTTACAGATTGCCTGTTTATGAATAAGAAACCCGTATTTTGGCTTAGAAGTGAGTATATACTCACGGATTTCTTTATGAATAACCCCCTAATGATATTAAACTTGCTAGTATAAGCAATATATTTTTGCTACAGATAACTCCAAACAGTACTTGGCATGGGTGGCAGCTTCATCATCAAGGACCCTTGCAATGAAAATTAAACTGAACATTCTTTTAAAATGACCCATATGTGTGCAGACTGCTCGATTGAAAAAGGCCTTGATAAAGACACATGAAATTGTGTGCTTTTGACAGAATTTATATAGAAAGTTGAAGTGCGCAGAGGAAATTGGTGCATCTTTATCGAGGCCTCTGTCAATCAAGCAGTCTGCACAAATATGCACACATGTGCATCTGCACAGTCTTTCAAGGCAAGATAGCAGCACTTATGCATACTGCAGAGACTTGACTCGTACAAGAACAACAGATCAGTGATCTGTTTGTTCTACTATCACCTTCTGGACTGACAGCTTATCAGCACTCCAAGCTCTCTCAACAAAATACATAGGAATACATAGGTAGATAGATAGATAGATAGTTGACGGTAGGCTTACTAAAGCCCCCGTAGTGCCCCCACCACACAGGATTGGAGGACATATTATATGCCGGACCATACCCTTCTGGAAACATTGGCCGACATGGTTCCTAGGTGGCGAGCAGTAATCATATATAGTACTCCAGTGAGTAAGTCTGTTACAAACCGTCACATCTCACTCACCAAGCATGCACACTAGCACAGTATAATACTGTACATTTTCGATTTATCAAGGCCAACAAGAAAGTGGATCAGTTTGTGGGCCTCATAGTCTGGCCTCTCTTTTTATATTTAGATGACATAAAGCTTGACAAAGATTTGAACATAAAATCTTACCAAACCTGTTCAATAAGAGAGTTCTCTAAGTGAGGAAACATGTTCTTGAAATCATTCATAGCCGTGGAAAAATTGAGCTTCTTCACTTCAGCCATTTTCCAGCTAGAAGAAAAAACAGCTGTTATAAACAGCAAAGTATTTTTTTATTGATCTCCACAGTTTACAATGAAACATACACACTCATGGACACAAAGATAAATGAAAAAGTGGATCAGCTTGCAGGCCTCAATCAATAGCCTTTACTTGTTATAACTATACCAACACATACATACATACTATACCAACACATCCCAATCTAGAGTCAAATTATAAAAAAATATGTAGGCATGGTCAGATGTTTTTCTTTATTCCATAAGGTAGCAGGAATTTGAGGTGCGGACAAACCCCCACCGGACAAACCCCACCGGACATAACCCCACCTTAGAGCACAAATTGCTGTGAAAGGGCCTTTCGTGCGTAATCCTGTCCCGTAATGTTACGGTTAGGGTTGGGGCGTATGGTTAACACAAACGTTCCCATCAGCGCGAATTTGTGCTCTAAAGTTAGGGTTATGTCGGGGTTTTTATTCAGGTGGGGTTTTCTACCATTGAATTTGATAACCGTTGTTTTTACCTTTTTATTCAGACTACTTTTTGATAATTTATCCATAAATTTAAACAATTTTAAATTTAATTTAACTAATTACATTGATCTCAGGAAGGTGCTTATCACCAAATGGAGTTTTCTGAAGATGAAAATAATATATTCATTTTTTAATGTTGTATTCTCAGAACGACGCATAAACCCGAACTCACTTGATCATTCGCGGTACGGCTAGTGTCGGCTCACACTAAAAGTAACAATAAACTAATAAGCCTGCTGGATAACTGCATGATCGAAACGGGTAAATTGACAAGTCTTTATATCACCTATCATAATTTTAAAAGCTAAAATACTAAAATGTGACATCATCATCGTGTAAAGGTAAATCCAACAAACAAATTCAAAAGAACGTATCACCATCAAATTTAAAGTTGAGGTCTAAATAGCACGGATGGAGCAAACATAGATCACCGACGATTAAGGTTGCACGGGTATTCTGGACCAAATGTCTATGAAAGTTTGGTACTGTCGAAATCAAAAAGAAAGCACGCTACTACCAAGCATTTGATAAACAACTGATACAAGAGCTCAAATCACATACTATGAAAACTGCCATTTCGATCGATTAATCAGAAATAAACCAGGACACAAAACAAACATGGTAACACACGGATGGAGTAATCAACCGCGTTTGAGTGGCACCACTTATATACCATAGTGTTCCTTATCTCTATTTTACCTTCAGCTACCGTGATATACTGCTTATATATACCGTGGGTAAAATGCGAAAATAATTGTGATTGAAACGAACGTGATGGAAAGTGGAAACCCAAGATAAACTACGGTTACTTGTTTCAATTATCTCCTTCTCTGTTATTGGTTCAGCGCAGTCACGTGACGCGCACGTGACCACTGACCTTCAATGAAAATTCGTTGAGGCACACAAGTTCATGATCGAAAACATACGGTGGAGTTTACAAACAGAGATAAGGAATTTATATACGGTTGGGTGTTTCATTGCACTGTCACCATATTTCACTATGCGCTTTGATTGTACTTCCCGACTCTTTATAGTGTGTATAACTATTTGAGTGTTTGAAGCGTTGCCGTTTCGACAATAATGTTTATGAAATGTGCATAAATTGTGTTTTATGTCTTTGTAGAACACGAATTTTAACTGTTTAATGAATAGAGTTTTCTACCTGAACGATAAATTTACCATTTCAACGATTATCTTACGGTACTTGAGATTCATGAAACCGTTTTTATGCTATTTTTACGTTAATTTGCATCGGTAATCCATAAGTAATCCAAAAAATCCTGGCACTACCCGTCGGCTCAGAATTTTGAGAATATGCTCACTTTATAAATAACTTCGTTTTGAGTCTGAGCCGCTCGTAATCCAGTGTTATCCGATGATCCGAGACTCATAAGTCAGCGATCCGAGACTCAGATCCAGTAATCCAGAATTTTGAGCCGGTGAGCCATGATTCTAAGCCAGTAATCCAGAACCGTAAGCCACTGATCCGAAAAATGAAGCCAAAATTGATTGTAAGTCAAAGCTCACGAGTCAAGACTCACGGCCGTCTCAGACTTACAGATTGCCTGTTTTATGAATAAGAAAACCGTATTTTGGCTTAGAAATTGAGTATATACTCACCGGATTTCTTTTATGAATAACCCCTAATGATATTAAACTTGCTAGTATAAGCAATATATTTTGCTACACAGATAACTCCAAAACAGTACTTGGCATGGGTGGCAGCTTCATCATCAAGGACCCTTGCAATGAAAATTAAACTGAACATTCTTTTAAAATGACCCATATGTGTGCAGACTGCTCGATTGAAAAAGGCCTTGATAAAGACACATGAAATTGTGTGCTTTTGACAGAATTTATATAGAAAGTTGAAGTGCGCAGAGGAAATTGGTGCATCTTTATCGAGGCCTCTGTCAATCAAGCAGTCTGCACAAATATGCACACATGTGCATCTGCACAGTCTTTCAAGGCAAGATAGCAGCACTTATGCATACTGCAGAGACTTGACTCGTACAAGAACAACAGATCAGTGATCTGTTTGTTCTACTATCACCTTCTGGACTGACAGCTTATCAGCACTCCAAGCTCTCTCCAACAAAATACATAGGAATACATAGGTAGATAGATAGATAGATAGTTGACGGTAGGCTTACTAAAGCCCCCGTAGTGCCCCCACCACACAGGATTGGAGGACATATTATATGCCGGACCATACCCTTCTGGAAACATTGGCCGACATGGTTCCTAGGTGGTATGCGAGCAGTAATCATATATAGTACTCCAGTGAGTAAGTCTGTTACAAACCGTCACATCTCACTCACCAAGCATGCACACTAGCACAGTATAATACTGTACATTTTCGATTTATCAAGGCCAACAAGAAAGTGGATCAGTTTGTGGGCCTCATAGTCTGGCCTCTTTTTATATTTAGATGACATAAAGCTTGACAAAGATTTGAACATAAAATCTTACCAAACCTGTTCAATAAGAGAGTTCTCTAAGTGAGGAAACATGTTCTTGAAATCATTCACATAGCCGTGGAAAATTGAGCTTCTTCACTTCAGCCATTTTCCAGCTAGAAGAAAAAAACAGCTGTTATAAACAGCAAAGTATTTTTTTATTGATCTCCACAGTTTACAATGAAACATACACACTCATGGACACAAAGATAAATGAAAGAAAGTGGATCAGCTTGCAGGCCTCAATCAATAGCCTTTTACTTGTTATAACTATACCAACACATACATACATACTATACCAACACATTCCCAATCTAGAGTCAGAATTATAAAAAATATATGTAGGCATGGTCAGATATTTTTCTTTATTCCATAAGGTAGCAGAATTTGAGGTGCGCGGACAAAACCCCACCCGGACAAAACCCCACCCGGACATAACCCCACCTTAGAGCACAAATTGTTTTGAAAGGGACGCTCGCATGTAATCCTGTCGAATAAGTTGGTTAGGTTAGGGGACGTATGGTTCGCACAAACGTTCCCATCGCGCAATTTGTGCTCTAAGGTGGGGTTATGTCCGGGTGGGGTTTTGTCCGGGTGGGGTTTTGTCCTACCATTGAATTTGATAACCGTTGTTTTTTACCTTTTTATTCAGACTGCTTTTGATAATTTATTACATAAATTTAAACAATTTTTAAATTTAATTTAACTAATTCATGATCTCAGGAAGGTGCTTATCACCAAATGGAGTTTTCTGAAGATGAGAAATAATATATTCATTTTCAATGTTGTATTCTCGAAACTGGCAGTAAACCAGCGGTGTAAAGTAGATCTGATTTGAATCCATTTTTGCATTCTTAGTGTTTTACTATGGGGTCCCCCTCAGTCAATGCTAAAAGCATTCAAGTTCAACATAAATGAAGATGAAAAATATTATTTAATTTTATTGAATTGAATTGTAGTATGATTTCAAAGTCATGAGCAACAAATCAAAACAGCACAATTTGCATCTTTATGAGTAACTAGAAGGACCATTGGGCCTGCAAACACACAGCTCACTTGGCACTGCTTTGCAGTACCTCGTTTGCAAATTTTAATCACTGCCATTCAAAGATACCATTCAAATTTATTGGATACTTTCTATGGCATCAAAAAATTCCAATCAGATCAAAAGTTATAACAAAATCAAATATTCAATTTTTATGAAGGAGCAGAGTGGAAAATAGAAATTCATTAGTTAACAGTTTGTCTTGGTCATGTGACTTGGTCATGTGACTTTTGTTCCATTTTGATTGCAAGATGATGCTATTATCGACGGCGTATTAGCTTACCCACAGGTTTCGCGCGCAATTCATACCAATTTCCTAAGCCCGCATAGGTGTGTGTACGCGCGCGGCGCTTCCCTACGGGACACGCGCGCCGCGCAACGCAGACAGGGATATACGTGTTTAGCAACATACCAATGCGCTATTCGGCGGTCGTAATTTGCGGCCAGCGGCCGCGCGCGACGCGCGCAGCATTTAGCTACGCATGGATGCTGTATCCACCAATTTCGTGATAAAATTGATTTTTTTGCAATTTCTGGCCAAAATAACATATAATCAATGATACTCATTTTATTTTTGTGATTTTCAAAATTTTATTTGGGAGCCGCGCAATTTCATATGGATCACACAGTTATAAAATCGAGCGCTAGCCAAATCTTGCTTTTGAAGTGAAGCAACATTGCTGCATTTCTCTTGTGTGCTGTTTCAGTGACGTGTCACGAGTCAGCTCGTGTACCAGGCGTCCAGGCCTTGATATCATGATTATAATTGTATTCCTTTACGTTGATTTTAAACTGGACAATCCTTATGAATTCACTTAATTGTTTATCTGTTATTCCAGTCTTTATTTATTCTCTTTCCTGACCAGCGAAATTTTCTCATATTTGCTGCCTTTCAGGGCAATGTTTTGGTTACAACTAATACCTAATTTATATTCTCGACTACGTAATGCCTTGGCACTGGTGCTGAGGATTTGACACTTTTCGATGAGCTAATCAAGACTGTCTCATATTGAAACGTAGACTACAACATAATGTGGTTTTATGGTTGCATTGACTTACCTTAATTAGCTCTAGCCTTTAGGATGACATCGAGATTCGAGAACTTGTGACAACTTTGTGTATTTGTTTGAGTTTTCAATGACTGTAGGTACTATGTATAGCTGATTCCAGTATTTTGTTTTACTCATGGAGGTATATGATTATGAATTATTTGATTATCCAGTGTTATTTCCCTTTCCAAGTTTCCTTTCCTTGCTTATCCAGTTAGGCAAATACATTTGCTCCGTGTTTTCCATCCTTTAAAGCAGTGGATACTGGACTCAGAATAATTGTTTGATATAAACCATACCTGTTTGCAATTTCCAGTCAATTTCGTTGACGTGCTTAATATTAAAAGTTCCCTTCTAGTTGAAATTGATGCAACATGGTCACAAAATGCACAGCATTCAGTTTAAGTTGTTCTTCTCGATGTTCCCGGCAACAGGGATAATAAATTTGCTTTAGAAGTAGGCATGCTGCATTCCACCGACGATTTTAGGTTGAACTTGTTACTAGAAATATCTGTGTTTAATTTAAACTACAGTTTCATATACAAATTGCCTTCATCTAAAAAATTATCGAATAGCTGAGGTTAAATATTATGTTTCCTCTCGAACGTACTTTCACGACCCTTGGCCTCTGCACACAGCTTTTAACCAAACCCATATCTGACTCTATTATCCCTGTTCGGCTGACCACATCTACGCCTCACAGCTATAAACCATGGTATTATATTTTGCCCCCTTCTCACGTCTTGAGCCTGCTCACATTGATGGCTCCTTGTCACCTCTCTAGCCCCTGCTCACTTGATTACCCCGGAATTTCTGTAACTTATGACATTTCTCTACTTTTTCTAGTCCGTTTTAATTCCGTTCCTAACTTATCATTATAACAATCAATTTTTAGCATGGATAAATCTCAGTTTAACACGTGAACGACAACAGAGGACTCGTTGAATGACTGAGTGGAGTGACAGAAGATCGTATTGTTAATGATGAGCAGGGGCCTAAAAAGTAAGAAGGTAATGACTTATTTGAATTTTGACTATTGAGAATTAACTGGTCAATATAGGAAGAAGTATGATACAGAATCTTTGATATGCTTGAAGTGGACCACCCTTGGCCCTGCTAAGCTACCCAGACTGTCGCCCGGTGTGGGTTGAATTCGATATTTTTGGAAGAGGATGGGAACGCCCTTTTAGGCCCCAGAGGATATAGAAAATCGAAAAGGACCCTAGAGGGGGGTGCCACTGTCCCAAATGTCCCTAACTCAAAAAAAGTGGATTGGGACAGGGACAAATGGGACATTTGGGACAAATGAGACATTTGGGACAAATGGGACAATTGGGACGGATAAAATGGGACAATTGGGACAGAGAAAAGTGAATTGGGACAAGGACATTTGGGACAGTGACATTCCCCCCTAGAATGCTGTGCCAAAAAGAGTATAAGAATAAAAGAGCCTAAGAAGGCGTTCCCAAAAAAGGAATGTGTATATATTCCAGTCGATGATATCAAGTTTTGATTTTATAACAAGCCAAGGGTTTCAAAACTGCTCCAGCGATGTCTGATCGGTGCTGGCAGCGTTGTGTAAACCCCTGTACCACACTCTTTGACATTTCTTGTACCATAGATAAGCCGGTCTATTAACTTAATCACATCATAATTCTTCTCGCTAAAATCATTGTTACACAGCAGTTCTTTTTATGGAATCGAACATTTTTCGTTTTGTCAATTTGCAGTAACATCATGGTTGCCTTTTCAGAAGTATTTATACCCGTGGCCATGGCCGCTGCGTAACCATAACCATCTCACCATGGAGCATGACAAAGTCGTCTTCTTTTGAAATATAAAGAATCTCGAGAGTGATACGGGTGAGTCTTTTTAAGTTTTTATGAATTGAATCAACGCCTCTATGAAGGATGGAAATCGATAATATAATGGATCTTCCCATTGATCGGCAGATAACTCAAATGTAGTGAGTTGACTTCCAACTTACATGACAACAAATAAGACCAATAAGACCATGAAATTTTCAGATCCAAAGAAACGGTGGAAATTTTTAATAATTAATAAGCGTACGTTTCTATCAAAACCCCATGGTGTATATCGTGATACGTACTTAAAGCATTGGGTGATAATTGTTTTTTTCGTTCAGAAAATACCAGCTGCTGATGTTGTGTGGAACAGACAGATAAAAGGACAACATGAAACAACATAGAAAGCACGAAGGCGATGAAATCTATGGGCCGAGAAGAGTTAAGCATTTTGAAGTGAGTGATGATCTGAGTCCTGAGATATAAAAATTTTCTCATTGAATGACCCAAACTTTCTACCCATTAACGGAATTCTGGGGACAATCTTGTCCCAGCTATTATCCAGTTCAAATGAAGATTTGATTAACCCATTAGTGCCCGGTGTAGCGAAAACGCAACCTTACTTTAACTGCATATTGTGGGAAGCCCATCAAGCCTAGAATACCCATTTTGGGATTACTTGCTTCATAAAAAGACTAATCTAACCAGTTCCAATCAGTTTAGGAAATACAAGAACCTCTAAATGCATGATTTATGCATGGATGCATGCGGTTTTTTCACCGTTTCAAGTGGTTTTAATTGGTGGCAATTTGAAGTACTTTCCCCCGATTTTATGCATTTGTATTGAACTCTATCTTGAAGAGGAATAATTCATGGACATCTTGTAAAAAATTGGGATTCTAACTCCTTATGTAGCTCTGATATAAACGATGTTATGAAGCTGTAGCAAAAAACGCAACACCGGCATGAACACACTTTATGGGAACTACAAAATTGTCGTTTTGGCACAGATTTGTGCTTTTTGACACTTCTGAACTTTTTTACTTTTTGTAATTTTGTAATTTAGTGTCAATGGATCAATTAAAAGGGACAAATGAGAAAATGTTGCATTATCGCAACACTGGCACTGGTGTTAATTTTTCCTTTATTTTCAATAATTTGAATGCTGCGATGTTTTATGGGTGCTTATTGGGTAGTTATAGACTCCCCTCAATGAATGTGGTGCTGAATGTTGCATAAGTGCAACGCTGGCAGCTCAAACAGTTGGGTTGATGATAAAAACATACAATGACCTTGCTTTCCAAAAAGGTTTTTCCTCCCATTAGCAGCATGTAGAATCCTCCCAGTAAATTTAAATTGAATTTGTAACTAGTGAAACAGACGTCTGGAGGCCACAGGCCTCAAAACTAACAGAATTTTAACTTATAGTTCAGTCTAAGTTCGGTGTATTTTAAATGCAAAATGTCTATTGAAACAAGTATAATATCTAGTATCAGTATGCGGATTGCGGGGGTCTGGGGGCGGCAGCCCCCAGAAGCTGGACGTTGTTATTGTTAACTGAACAGAATTGTCATCTCAATAATATTTAACTCTTATTTCAGTCTAATTTCAAAGCATTTGCTTGGCCCGTAGGCCGTATTTGAAATGAAAAAGAATGAAATCAAATAGGCAGTGTTCTTGGGGTGGACGTTTTTTACTAAATAGAATTGTACTCTCAATAAGATTTTAACTCTTATTTCAATCTTATTTCAAAGCATTTGCTCGATCCATAGGCCGTATTTTAGATGAAGAATTTCCACAAAGATGAGAATGAAACCAGTAAGCAGGGGTCTGGGGGCGCAGCCCCCAGAAGCTGGACGTTTCCGACCTGATAGAATTGTCATCTCAATAAGATTTAAACTCTTATTTTAGTCTGATTTCAAAGCATTTGCTTCAGCCCGTAGGCCGTAATTGAAATGAAGAAGAATGAAATCCAGTAGGCAGGGGTCTGGGGGCGGCAGCCCCCAGAAGCTGGACGTTTCCGACCTGATAGAATTGTCATCTCAATAAGATTTTAACTCTTATTTCAATCTATTTCAAAGCATTTGCTCGGCCCGTAGGCCGTGTTTTAAATGAAGAATTTCCACAAAGATGAGAATGAAACCAGTAAGGCGTCAGCAGGGGTCTGGGGGCGGCGCAGCTGGACGTTTTTAACTGAATAGAATTGTCATCTCAATAGGATTTTAACTCCAATTTCAGTCTAATTTCAAATCATTTGCTTGGCCCGTAGGCCGTATTTGAAATGAAGAAGAGTGAAATTCAGTAGGCAGGGGTCTGGGGCGGCCCCCAAGCATTTGCTTGGCCAGTAGGCTGTATTTGAAATGAAGAAGAATGAAATACAGTTGGCAGGGGTCTGGGGCGGCAGCCCCCAGAAGCTGGAAGTTTCCAACCCGATAGAATTGTCATCTCAATAAGATTCTAACTCTTATTTTAGTCTGATTTCAAAGCATTTGCTTAGCCTGTTGACCTTATTTGAAATGAAGAATTTCCACAAAGATGATAGTGTAACAAGTAAGCAGGGGCCTGGGGGCGGCAGCCCCCAGAAGCTAGACGTTTTTACCTGATAGAATTGTCATCTCGATAAGATTTCAACTCTTAGGTCAGTCCTATTTCAAAAGTTTTGCTTAGCCAATTTTTTTTGGCAATTTCGCAAAATCCTCCCAGTATCAAAAAAATTCCTCCCATTAGCACTGCTAACCGTGCTAACTGTTTATGGAAACAAAGACAATGACTCCCATAGTATATTCTAGCATTGGTATCTGGCATTGCATACTGTATCTAACATTGGATGTTAGCCAATTCAGCCAGCCAGACACTGGCACTGTTAGCTCGGGTTCAGTCAGATAGTGACTTAGACGGCTGTTTGCTGAGGTTCAGCCAGAAACTGACATAGATTTCAGTTTTCTCGGGTTCAGCAAAAACTGACATAGATGGCTTTTTTGAGGGTCAGCCAGATACTGAAGATAGATGGCTTTTGATGAAGGATTCAGCCAAAAAATAAACACAAAAAAAAAAATTACTCAAAAAAAAAATTTCCCAAGTTAGCACTAAAAACACCATTTCAAATCTACAGACGGATGCAGAAGAAACACAGGGTATGGTTACCACATTATGTACAAAAACTCTGGATACTCAGAAATAGGTAGCCTCAGGAACCAACTCAGTTTTTCCAAGCTGAAGCACACTCTATCACTGCAATTGCACTAAAACTTCTATCATGGAACACAGAAAACCAAATATAATTTTCTACAGCGATTCTCAAGCCTCCATTAAATCCTCAAAAACCAAGATAACTGGAAACCATTAAAAATGCAATAACACATTGAATAAACTAGCCACAAAAAACAATAAAATAACCATTAAATGGATCCCAGGACATAGTGACTATGATGAGATGAAATTGCAGACTCACTAGCAAAAATGGGGAGCATTCTGACAACCAACATAAACACATTAAAATACCACAAATCAATCATTTCTAAGCTGAAAACTATTACAATGAAGCTCACATAAATAGATGGCAAATCAACAATCTCCACTGTTGTTCATATCCATTAAACTGTCTGCTTAAAAAATGCAACTTCAACCTACCAAAACTGAGCTATATAATACTAAATCTGCCAACAAAATCCCTGCGCATCCTGCTAAAAATAATCACAGGACATAACAACCTCAACAGCCACTTACATAGAATGAACATGGCACTAGAACCTCTCTGTGAATTCTGTGACCTCCAAAATTCAGGAATAGACCCAATATTCTGCCCAGACGAAACAGCTATGCATATAATAGAAGATTGCCCAGCTTTCGCCATACAAAGAATCCACCACTTCCAAAATTTCAGGGTGACACTAATAGAAATTTTAAACAGCAAAAACCCACTTCCTACGACACTCCGCAATATCATAAAATTCTTTTGACAAATCAGATTGCTTCAAAAAGTCCCAATTCAAAGCCTATATCCCCAAGACGATAAAATATATAAAATAAAAAACACCATTAATCCTTACCTGCTGTTCCAGGCAGTATCCTGAACTGGGCTTTGCCCATTGAGCCCAGTTAAAACCCAATCAATGGGAATATGTTTTGTACAGTCTGGTCGGGTCAAGCCTTGGGAGCTGAGGGAGGGAGTCAAAGCCTTGGGAGCCAAGCCTTGGGAGCTGAGGGAGGGAGTCAAGCCTTGGGAGCTGAGGGAGGGAGTCAAGCCTTGGGAGCTGAGGAGTGAGTCAAGCCTTTGGAGCTGAGGGAGGGAGTCAAGCCTTGGGAGCTGAGGGAGGAGTCAAGCCTTGGGAGCTGAGGGAGGGAGTCAAGCCTTGGGAGCTGAGGGAGGGAGTCAAGCCTTGGGAGCTGAGGAGGAGTCAAGCCTTGGGAGCTGAGGGAGGGAGTCAAGCCTTGGGAGCTGAGGGAGGGAGTCAAGCCTTGGGAGCTGAGGGAGGAGTCAAGCCTTGGGAGCTGAGGGAGGGAGTCAAGCCTTGGGAGCTGAGGGAGGAGCTGCAGTCAAGCCTTGGGAGCTGAGGGAGGGAGTCAAGCCTTGGGAGCTGAGGGAGGAGTCAAGCCTTGGGAGCTGAGGGAGGGAGTCAAGCCTTGGGAGCTGAGGGAGGGAGTCAAGCCTTGGGAGCTGAGAGAGAGTCAAGCCTTGGGAGCTGAGGGAGGGAGTCAAGCCTTGGGACTTGGGAGCTGCGGGAGGGAGTCAAGCCTTGGGAACTGCGGGAGGGAGTCAAGCCTTGGGAGCTGAGAGAGGGAGTCAAGCCTTGGGAGCTGAGGGAGGGAGTCAAGCCTTGGGAGCTGAGGGAGGGAGTCAAGCCTTGGGAGCTGAGGGAGGGAGTCAAGCCTTGGGAGCTGAGGGAGGGAGTCAAGCCTTGGGAGCTGAGGGAGGGAGTCAAGCCTTGGGAGCTGAGGGAGGGGTTCAAGCCTTGGGAGCTGAGGAGTGAGTCAAGCCTTTGGAGCTGAGGGAGGGAGTCAAGCCTTGGGAGCTGAGGGAGGGAGTCAAGCCTTGGGAGCTGAGGGAGGGAGTCAAGCCTTGGGAGCTGAGGGAGTGAGTCAAGCCTTGGGAGCTGAGGGAGGGAGTCAAGCCTTGGGAGCTGAGGGAGGGAGTCAAGCCTTGGGAGCTGAGGGAGGGAGTCAAGCCTTGGGAGCTGAGGGAGGGAGTCAAGCCTTGGGAGCTGAGGGAGGAGTCAAGCCTTGGGAGCTGAGGGAGGGAGTCAAGCCTTGGGAGCTGAGGGAGGAGTCAAGCCTTGGGAGCTGAGGGAGGGAGTCAAGCCTTGGGAGCTGAGGAGGAGTCAAGCCTTGGGAGCTGAGGAGGGAGTCAAGCCTTGGGAGCTGAGGGAGGAGTCAAGCCTTGGGAGCTGAGGGAGGAGTCAAGCCTTGGGAGCTGAGGGAGGGAGTCAAGCCTTGGGAGCTGAGGGAGGGTCAAGCCTTGGGAGCTGAGGAGGAGTCAAGCCTTGGGAGCTGAGGGAGGGAGTCAAGCCTTGGGAGCTGAGGGAGGGAGTCAAGCCTTGGGAGCTGAGGGAGGGGTTCAAGCCTTGGGAGCTGAGGGAGAGGGTCAAGCCTTGGGGAAATGCGGGAGGGTGGGAGCTAAGGCAGGGGGTCAGGCCTTTGGGCGCTGAAGGAGGGGTAAGCCGAGAAGCATTGGGAGCTGTGAAAGGTCATGCCGTGGGAGCGTTTCAGACTAATTTCAATAAATTTTTGATCCACGTTTAATTGTTCTTGATAGTCTCTTACTGATAATGACTAAAATTTTAAAAATCTAGTTATATTAATGAAAGGGATGATGTAGTTTGCCATTGGTTTGCAGAATAACAGCCAAGACTTACGACTGGACCCGCCCTCGTCATAGACCATGGCGACTCATGGAACACTTCCACACTTCCACCTACGAGATCCAACCACAAGCTTAGAAACCAGCCTGAAAACATTGAATGCCTGTGAAACTGAAACGTGCTGCATCATCAGTCATCACATCTGATGTTCTCGAGTCAAGGATACTTTGCCTGACATAACACCCTGCCATGTTGATCGTTTAACACGACCATTGTTTATGTAACCTCACATGACTAATGAGTGACCATTGAGGATTAAAAAAAGTCTTCGGATACTGACATCAAGGGGTCAGACTTATAGGTCCCACTTATTTGGACTACAGTAAGTTACTGTAGTAACTCAAGAATAACTCAGTAACTCAAGAATAGCAAGTTATAAAATAATAGAAAACCTGTTGGCAGTTTTTCTTGATACGTGGTTTTCCTCACACAACAACAAGACAGAAACTATCAGCAGACCAGCAGCAGCAGACATTTTTCCTGTTGCAATGTATCATGTACAATCATTGATTAATGAAATGAATCAAAGTAATACATTAAGTAAGATATAAGATGATACTGCCTGGTTTACAACATGTATCATATTCATCATTAACCAGCCCGAAGGAGCAGAAATTAACCCATTAGTGCCCAGAATTCAGGTTTTTGGTATTTTTTGATGAATTTTACATATTTTTGTCCTTGGGCCACACAATTAAGATTGGTAAAAGTCCCATTCACGTACTCCTTCGGGAACATAGTAAAACAAGCTGTTGCAAAAACGCAACACTGGCATGTTGCATTTTTGCAACCGGAAGAATTTCCTGTTTTAATGTGTTTCTTTTGGGTTTTATCCTGTCAAACTGATTGAAAATGATGCTATCTCAAGCTATCTTGTTCAACAGTATCCAATTTACATCAATGTTGCAATTTCGCAACACTGGCACACTCATCATAAAATTCATGTTTACCATAAAAAACTTCCCTTTCAACAATGTATCAAGCATATGGACCGTATTCAACTATATTTCTAACATTGAAATTTTATTTTCAAGGTCCATTGTTGCATTAATGCAACAATGGTAAGCTGGGAACAGTTTTTGAACCCGAGCAAATAGCCATCTAAGTCACTATCTGGCTGAACCTCAGCAAACAGCCATCTACGTCAGTATCTGGATGAACCTCAGCAGACAGCCATCTACGTCAGTATTTGGCTGAAACTCAGCAAACCGCCATTTACTTCAGTATATGACTGAACCCGAGCAAACAGCCATCTATGTCAGTATCTGGCTGAACCTCAGCAAACAGGCATCTACGTCAGTATCTGGCTGCTCCTCACCAAAAAGTCAAATATTTCAGTATCTGGCTGAACCCGAGCAAACATCCATCTACTTCAGTATCTGGCTGAACCTCAGCAAAAAGCAATCTACATCAGTATCTGGCTGAACCTCAGCAAACAGCCATCTACGTCAGTATTTGGCTGAACCTTAGCAAACAGCCATCTACGTCAGTATTTGGCTGAACCTCAGTAAGTGACCATCGGCTTCAGTATCTGGCTGAACCCGAGCAAACATCCATCTACTTCAGTATCTGGCCGAACCTCAGCAAAAAGCCATCTACGTCAGTATGTGGCTGAACCTCAGCAAAAAGCCATCTACGTCAGTATCTGGCTGAACCTCAGCAAAAAGCCATCTACATCAGTATCTGGCTGAACCTCAGCTAACAGCCATCTACGTCAGTATTTGGCTGAACCTCATCAAAAAGCCATCTACGGCAGTATCTGGCTGACCCTCACCAAAAAGCCATCTACGTCAGTTTCTTGCTGAACCCGAGAAAACTGAAATCTATGTCAGTTTCTGGCTGAACCTCAGCAAACAGCCGTCTAAGTCACTATCTGACTGAACCCGAGCAAACAGTGCCAGTGTCTGGCTGGCTGAATTGGCTAACATCCAATGTTAGATACAGTATGCAATGCCAGATACCAATGCTAGAATATACTATGGGAATCATTGTATGTTTTTATCATCAACCCAACTGTTTGAGCTGCCAGCGTTGCACTTATGCAACATTCAGCACCACATTCATTGAGGGGAGTCTATAACTACTCAATAAGCACCCATAAAACATCGCAGCATTCAAATTATTGAAAATAAAGGAAAAATTAACACCAGTGCCAGTGTTGCGATAATGCAACATTTTCTCATTTGTCCCTTTTAATTGATCCATTGACACTAAATTACAAAAATTACAAAAAGTTCAGAAGTGTCAAAAAAGCACAAATCTGTGCCAAAACGACAATTTTGTAGTTCCCATAAAGTGTGTTCATGCCGGTGTTGCGTTTTTGCTACAGCTTCATAACATCGTTTATATCAGAGCTACATAAGGAGTTAGAATCCCAATTTTTTTACAAGATGTCCATGAATTATTCCTCTTCAAGATAGAGTTCAATACAAATGCATCAAATCGGGGGAAAGTACTTCAAATTGCCACCAATTAAAACCACTTGGAAACGGTGAAAAAACCGCATGCATCCATGCATAAATCATGCATTTAGAGGTTCTTGTATTTCCTAAACTGATTGGAACTGGTTAGATTAGTCTTTTATGAAGCAAGTAATCCCAAAATGGGTATTCTAGGCTTGATGGGCTTCCCACAATATGCAGTTAAAGTAAGGTTGCGTTTTCGCTACACCGGGCACTAATGGGTTAATCAAATCTTCATTTGAACTGGATAATAGCTGGGACAAGATTGTCCCCAGAATTCCGTTAATGGGTAGAAAGTTTGGGTCATTCAATGAGAAAATTTTTATATCTCAGGACTCAGATCATCACTCACTTCAAAATGCTTAACTCTTCTCGGCCCATAGACTTCATCGCCTTCGTGCTTTCTATGTTGTTTCATGTTGTCCTTTTATCTGTCTGTTCCACACAACATCAGCAGCTGGTATTTTCTGAACGAAAAAAACAATTATCACCCAATGCTTTAAGTACGTATCACGATATACACCATGGGGTTTTGATAGAAACGTACGCTTATTAATTATTAAAAATTTCCACCGTTTCTTTGGATCTGAAAATTTCATGGTCTTATTGGTCTTATTTGTTGTCATGTAAGTTGGAAATCAACTCACCTCATTTGAGTTATCTGCCGATCAATGGGAAGATCCATTATATTATCGATTTCCATCCTTCATAGAGGCGTTGATTCAATTCATAAAAAGACTCACCCGTATCACTCTCGAGATTCTTTATATTTCAAAAGAAGACGACTTTGTCATGCTCCATGGTGAGATGGTTATGGTTACGCAGCGGCCATGGCCACGGGTATAAATACTTCTGAAAAGGCAACCATGATGTTACTGCAAATTGACAAAACGAAAAATGTTCGATTCCATAAAAAGAACTGCTGTGTAACAATGATTTTAGCGAGAAGAATTATGATGTGATTAAGTTAATAGACCGGCTTATCTATGGTACAAGAAATGTCAAAGAGTGTGGTACAGGGGTTTACACAACGCTGCCAGCACCGATCAGACATCGCTGGAGCAGTTTTGAAACCCTTGGCTTGTTATAAAATCAAAACTTGATATCATCGACTGGAATATATACACATTCCTTTTTTGGGAACGCCTTCTTAGGCTCTTTTATTCTTATACTCTTTTTGGCACAGCATTCTAGGGGGGGGGGGAATGTCACTGTCCCAAATGTCCTTGTCCCAATTCACTTTTCTCTGTCCCAATTGTCCCATTTTATCCGTCCCAATTGTCCCATTTGTCCCAAATGTCTCATTCGTCCCAAATGTCCCATTTGTCCCTGTCCCAATCCACTTTTTTTGAGTTAGGGACATTTGGGACAGTGGCACCCCCCTCTAGGGTCCTTTTCGATTTTCTATATCCTCTGGGGCCTAAAAGGGCGTTCCCATCCTCTTCCAAAAATATCGAATTCAACCCACACCGGGCGACAGTCTGGGTAGCTTAGCAGGGCCAAGGGTGGTCCACTTCAAGCATATCAAAGATTCTGTATCATACTTCTTCCTATATTGACCAGTTAATTCTCAATAGTCAAAATTCAAATAAGTCATTACCTTCTTACTTTTTAGGCCCCTGCTCATCATTAACAATACGATCTTCTGTCACTCCACTCAGTCATTCAACGAGTCCTCTGTTGTCGTTCACGTGTTAAACTGAGATTTATCCATGCTAAAAATCTATTGTTATAATGATAAGTTAGGAACGGAATTAAAACGGACTAGAAAAGTAGAAATGTTATAAGTTACAGAAATTCCGGGGTAATCAAGTGAGCAGGGGTGAGAGAGGTGACAAGGAGCCATCAATGTGAGCAGGCTCAAGACGTGAGAAGGGGGCAAAATATAATACCATGGTTTATAGCTGTGAGGCGTAGATGTGGTCAGCCGAACAGGGATAATAGAGTCAGATATGGGTTTGGTTAAAAGCTGTGTGCAGAGGCCAAGGGTCGTGAAAGTACGTTCGAGAGGAAACATAATATTTAACCTCAGCTATTCGATAATTTTTAGATGAAGGCAATTTGTATATGAAACTGTAGTTGTATTAAAACACAGATATTTCTAGTAACAAGTTCAACCTAAAATCGTCGGTGGGAATGCAGCATGCCTACTTCTAAAGCATGCCTACTTCTAAAGCAAATTTATTATCCCTGTTGCCGGGAACATCGAGGAGAACAACTTAAACTGAATGCTGTGCATTTTGTGACCATGTTGCATCAATTTCAACTAGAAGGGAACTTTTAATATTAAGCACGTCACCGAAATTGACTGGAAATTGCAAACAGGTATGGTTTATATCAAACAATTATTCTGAGTCCAGTATCCACTGCTTTAAAGGATTGAAAACACGGAGCAAATGATATGTGCCTAACTGGATAAGCAAGGAAAGGAAACTTGGAAAGGGAAATAACACTGGATAATCAAATAATTCATAATCATATACCTCCATGAGTAAAACAAAATACTGGAATCAGCTATACATAGTACCTACAGTCATTGAAAACTCAAACAAATACACAAAGTTGTCACAAGTTCTCGAATCTCGATGTCATCCTAAAGGCTAGAGCTAATTAAGGTAAATGCGAGGAGTCGATGTTATCAATTAATTAGTCAATGCAACCATAAAACCACATTATGTTGTAGTCTACGTTTCAATATGAGACAGTCTTGATTAGCTCATCGAAAAGTGTCAAATCCTCAGCACCAGTGCCAAGGCATTACGTAGTCGAGAATATAAATTAGGTATTAGTTGTAACCAAAACATTGCCCTGAAAGGCAGCAAATATGAGAAAATTTCGCTGGTCAGGAAACAGAATAAATAAAGACTGGAATAACAGATAAACAATTAAGTGAATTCATAAGGATTGTCCAGTTTAAAATCAACGTAAAGGAATACAATTATAATCATGATGTCAAGGCCTGGACGCCTGGTACACGAGCTGACTCGTGACACGTCACTGAAACAGCACACAAGAGAAATGCAGCAATGTTGCTTCACTTCAAAAGGAAGATTTGGCTAGCGCTCGATTTTATAACTGTGTGATCCATATGAAATTGCGCGGCTCCCAAATAAAATTTTGAAAATTCGAATTTTGAACTTTAATCAACTGAACAGGAAATTGATGAAAATCACAAAAAATAAAATGAGTATCATTGATTATATGTTATTTTGGCCAGAAATTGCAAAAAAAATCAATTTTAGCACAGAATTGGGCTAGTGTCCCATATAACTCTGGGCTCTTCATTATCTATGATAATGACGTCAGTCAGAAAAATATAGTTAAGCGCACCTAGCGCTTTAAGGACTAGGGTTAGGGTCACGATTAGGGTCAGGATTTGTTAGGGTTAGGGTTAGGATTAAGGTTATGGTTTTGGTTAGGGTCATGGTTAGGTTTAGGATACAGAAAAATTGACCTTCAGGTCTGTGACGTCACTCAGCCAGAGTTATATGGGACACATACCCGAAATTGGTGGATACAGCATCCATGCGTAGCTAAATGCTGCGCGCGTCGCGCGCGGCCGCTGGCCGCAAATTACGACCGCCGAATAGCGCATTGGTATGAATTACGGTGGCCCAGCAGGCTCACTTTTTTTTACATAAAAAATTTTACATAAAAAATTTTTTTATTAAAAATTTTACTTGAAAAATTTTTTATATAAATTTTTTTGATCCTTTTTGTCCAACCCCGTGGCCGAGGAGGATCACTTTTTTTTACTATAAAAAATTTTTCAAGAAAAAAAAACATGAAAAAAATTTTTTAGGCTCACTTTTTTTTATGTAAAAAAAAGTGAGCCTCTTCGTCCATGCCCGTGGCCGAGGAGGCTCACTCCAGGGCATCACTTTTTTCAATAAAAACTCGCGTGCGCGCTCAAATCCCGCGCTGAAGTGCTCGTAAGAGAATGGTAGCGTGTTCCATAATATACGAAATTCATGCACATTTGATAAATAAGCGGTTGAGATGTCGTCATTATCTTATTTCTATATAGTAAGTTAATGACGCCTCACAGCTTATTTTAATATGGTGCATAGAAGAATCGACAAGCTGCCACACTTACGTACGAATTCGACTACGGACAAAGGTCACCATATTCGTATACCTTACTGGTAGAAATTATGATGCGTACTAATTATGATTATTTACACGAAATGATCATAATTAGTACGCATCATAATTTCTACACATCATAATTTCTACAGATCATAATTCGTACTTTCTCAAAATTCGACCGTTATTTAGACTTTTTGAAAACATGTTGAAACAACCAGGATGACCATTGACTATGTTGCCCAAAAATTATGTTTGGCTCCAAGGCCCTTTTGACATCTTTGTATTGCAACTTCAATGAGCAACATTTTCAAAATCGAAAGTTGTGGTGCTATTATAATATCATGGAGTTGCCATATATTACGGAGTTTCACTCAACTTAGTTGATATACAGATACCTGTAATCAAGGCCCTAACCTTCCAATAAGCTACCTTACTGCCAGACCTTATCAAAGACCAAATTCACATTTGATCCAAAATGAAAACACAGACAACATCGGTCGAAAAGCAACATTCTGAATGTGCAGGCATGTTATTCACATAACATTAACTTCCCAATCACCATGATGTTGGAAGTTGGCAGAATTATGGATGTGAATCATGCTAAAAAAGAAATGATTTTGTCAGAAAATAGCCGGCATCAAGGCTAATTTCATGATTTTGACCAAAGTTCGGAGGATTCTGGACAATTTTGGTTCATAGGGTTGGGTAAAATGGTTCAAAAAATAATGAAGTTTCATTCACGTTGGTTGTTCGCCATAAAGGTTGGTTTTCATCCCAAAATTTTCTCATCATAATTAGTACCGATCATAATTTCATTCGTCATAATAAGTACACATCATAATTTCTACCACTAAGGTAATTCAAAATTTTCACATTTATTCGTCTTTATCAGAAACTCAACCAGAAGAGCTGACCGGTACTGATAGCCCCATTTCATACCTAGCTATCCAGGTGTCCCGAAAGGCATAATTAAATCAATATTCGAGGTATATGGCGACCGATACGTCAGTACTTCAGTTAAATATACGGCGACCGTTGGAGTTCTTCATTTAATTTTTAAGATGTGTGAGTCGTGACTCGTAAGTATTAATGGTCTCACCGAGGCATTTTGAAAGAACGTATTACAATAACATTCTGTAATTTTTCCTTGACAAAACGAAGCTTTGTCAAGGAGTTTTAATCTTGTCGTGCCTTTAGGGTCTCTGATACAATTTTGGTTCAGTTCTGGTATAGCTAATTTGAAATGAAAGAAGTTCAGTAACAAATTTGAAGAGACAAAATAATACACTTCATATATTTAGTTCATTAATTGTCAATTATATTTCACAATCATTATAGATACAATGAGTATATCTTTCAAAATTCTTATCACCACTCCCGTTCAAATAACTCCTACTATGCAGTTAAAGGAGAATATAACTGGCATTTTCACGGGCGTGCAAATTTAGAATCATGTAATATACGGTAAATGCACACTTGCGAGTGGGATCCATGCAATAAATGCACGACCTTGCTAGTGGGATTCATGCAATAAATGCACGAGCTTGCGAGTGCATTAATTGAAGTCATTGCACGAGCTTGCGAGTACAATTACGATGGTTATTCTAATACCCATGTGAGCATTTACTGTATCAATACCCTGCCATATACGAAACAATGAAAGCAAACGCTATAAAAACAATTCATACGAATCAGTGTTTCATATGAATCATCGTTTCAAGAATTATATGCACATCATACATTATTTCTTTATATCATGATCGAAGAGGTTGAAAAAGTTGACACTCCCTTCGCCATTCGTTAATTCATAAAAAGTCAAAGTAGCATAAATGCCTAATCATAGCCCCATGGTATTATGTAACAAATAAATACAGAGGCCAATGATCACAACATGTGTATAGTGTAAAGTACATCGAGCAATGGGAATGGCGCCAATATGCATGTATAATATTTAATATCTATACCAATCTTAAAACCCTAACTTAAAACTCAAGAAATCAACTCTGACACATCAAACACGGCAGCAAAAGATATGAAACATAACAAAACAAAATCATAAAATGGACCACAAGTCTGTGTTATCTTTATTTTGATCCCCAGACTGGGGATAAAGATTACATTGTGCTCCATCCCTGCTTCCACCAGATATAGAGGTGATACTATATATATTTTAGAAATTTTTATCTTGCGTTATTATAATAACAAATAAACTGTTAGTGCAGAAATGAGGGATTCCCTTAAAATTGGGAAAAGGTCGAAAAAGTTGTGATATTGCTTAAAAATTTAAAGGGAAATGCTCGAAACGTTAAAGAAAAGGTCGCTTGAAGAGTCTGCAGTGGGTTTCTCTGATTTCTGAGGTACGTGAGGTTACGGTACGTGAGGTACGTTCAGGTGTGTGTTATTAGTGGAGAGGGGTGTGCTTTGAGTTGACAGGAGTCTGTTATGAGTTGAGAGAGGTGTGTTATGAGTGGAGAGAGGTATAATATAGTGGCGGAGGTGTTACGAGTGGAGAGGGGTGTGTTATGAGTGGAGAGGGGTGTGCTATGAGTTGAGGGGGTTGTTATGAGTTGAGAGGGGTGCGTTGTAGGTTGAGAAGGGTGTTATATGAGTGGATAGAGGTATAATATGAGTGGAGAGGGGGTGGGTTACGATGAGATAGGGGTATGTTATGAGTTGAGAGGGGTGTGTTGCCCGTAAGTAAGCCTATCAAACTCCTAAGCTAAAGTCAATGCCAGTCACTCCTTAGAAAGCCCGTCACACTCCTCAGTTACCCTCAGTTGGCATATTTAAATTACTATTTTGTCGCAAAGTAGAGGAAAATCAAAAAATTCTATCAAAGATTATCGAAAACCATGCCAATCATAAATATCACCCCTCTGATGCATGTATGATTAACCGGGCTCCAAATTAAAATTCCTAACTTAGTTCTTTCAGTAAATTTGGTCAGTTTCCAAGGTTAAATCATTTCAGATTCAAAAAATTACACTTTAACCTTTGAAAAAGAACAGAAAGTTTTAAAATCGATTATATTCTCCCGTGGCTCAAACTCCAGTGTAATAATTATCGATATATCACTCCTTTGTAGAACTACTGCAAAGTGGCGGAATAATAGAGCAGAATATCGTTAAATAAATTGTTGATTTTATGAAGGAGCACTCGAAAATCTATAAAACGTTGAATTCAGAAGAGGGTCGTCAGACCCAGTGGGAGGGAGAACTGTTTGTCGAGTAATAATACAATTAACAAACTCATGGATCGTGTGATATCGAAATTGTCAAACTCGGCTGACGCCTCGTGTGATAATTTTCGATATCCCATCGTTGTTAATCGCCCGATATAAAACGGCAAAATTAACCAAAAATCTGCCGAGTTGCTTCCTGGAAAAAGATTATTCAAATGTTCATTATGTAATCATAAGTATAATTTAGATATGAAATATGGTTAATATGGCTCCAAGTATTCATAATGCTCATAAGGATTATTATATGGCTACATGTGAGTTTCATCTCAGGTTTGTGGAATGGCATGAATATGAATATGGGATCATTCACATATTACATAATCAGCCGAGGGGACATAATTATCAAAATTTTACGGACATTAATATTCACGCTCGATCCTGCCACTTCATATTTCAAGAAAATCTCGAAATTTTCGGTTCGATTTTTTCCATTTTTACAACGATTTGAATACTTGATTTCAAGATTTTTTCAATATATTTCGTTAACTAATATGATAAATTTCCATATAGCAGGTTCAAAGCATAAAAAGAAGCATAATTTCCTTATTGCGTTTAAAGAGATAAAGTCAGAAATTTTGCTTCTCTACCCTAGAAATTTTAAGAGGAAATACCGGACTTAATTTTCACGGACCTGAAAATCACGGACAATAGTATCACGGACAAAATTTTCACGGACATTAATATTCACGCTGATGTGCTTAGCTGCGTGATTTTAATGTCCGTGTTAATTATGTCTGATAAGGTATACCTCTTAGTTTCATGACCTCTAAGTTTCATGACAAAACTGCTCCTTATCCAAAAGATTTGACCAACATTCGATAAAAATTGCATTTCAATGGAGATCTCAAATCTTGAAAAAAAACTGATAGACTGAATACGAAATTTTCACCCTCCTATTTTCATAAATTTGGGCCAAAAGTAGTTTCTGTAGACTGTAGGATAAAACATATTTTCAAGATTTTGCGTGGACGAATATACGATTTTTTCTTCGTAAAGTGGGCTAAAAGTGTAAAAAAAAGGCAATTTCCAATATTTCTAGCTCTAATTATATTTCAATACTAGCCAAACTGTGTTCGTTAGGTATTCAGTTTCGCTGAACATAAATCATTAAAATGATTATCAATTATCAATTATAATAATAAAGCACACATTTTAACCCGCTTAACCATAATTAAGAAACTCAATTCTCTAGGCATCTAAGCGGTAACTGTTGAGTGACGTTTCACATCCTTTTGGATCCTTTTTCAAGAACATTTAATCACAAATGAGCATTATGGTAACATAAAACATTAAATCTAGTAGTTATATCAACAAAAATCTTGCCTTTTTGCCCTCCAGAAAAAATTAAAATTCTAAGTCAATCAAGTTTTGCACATCATCAATATTGTCTGAAAAAAGCACATCTGAAGAAGTATGTTTTCAATGCAATTATAACATACTAAAGTAAAGAACTTTGTTTCAGCTTTCTGGAGGGGGGGGGGTCGTGCCGTGATTACGCAATATTTGCCAAAAGAGGGGGGGGGTTGGCCGAGACAACGTTTGATTATGGAGAGGGGAGAAGGGGAAAATGCCAAAAAAATGATTACGTAATATGTGAACGGTCCCTATAGCCTGTTTTCTTTAAATTAATTGACTTCCCTCAAAAGCGAAAGTCGGTGATGCAAGTGCTCAAAATCAAATGCACGAAGACACATGTATCAAAACGTACACCATCTATCTAATCATATGCTTATACGATGGGATAGAATATTATTATGATTAATTGATATCTGTCCATTCTGAGGTCCATCAATGGAATTCTCCCAATTTTACGATTCAAGGTGCTATTTTGTGCTGCTTGCAGTATTGGAAAGTCAGCAGGTGCGAGGCGAAGCTCCTATCGGATCAGAGAATCTTCATCAAAAGTTCAAAAGGAAGTACCAGGTAAGCACCGACCAAAGAAGCATCAGCAGGAGCAGTCAATCCTGAAAACGTATGATACATGAGTTTTCACAACTAATTAACCATCAATGATTATTATTCAATATCAGACCATTCAGAATTCAATTAAATTTTTCCAGTTTCTGATCCCACCTGCTAATGATTATCATAAAGATATGTTTTTTGGACGCACAATGAAACAGCATAGATTATAGGTAGTACTTTCGTTAAAACATCGTTAGCCTATAATTGGAAGGGAATAAATTAGTATCAATATAATAGTAATTAACAATAATTTGTCATATTACTACAAACTACAATTTCTTCAAGATGAATCACAGTAAGGTCACTACAAAAAATATAATTAAATGAACTAAAATGAGTACCTATTTGGATGCCAAAAATTTAGAAAACGGGAGTAACTAACAAAACTAGCTTACCTTACAACTACAATTCTATTTAAACCCCAGATTCTAGTTCTATACCTTTGAATAAACTTATTCTCTTCACGATCTAATTCTAATGGCCTAACTTTCTTAACTGTACCAAGCTTGAAGAGAGTTGCATGCTAAACATATCCTTATGGACGAGGAAACAGAATTATAGATAAAGCTGATTTTTCAAAAAGTTAACTTTTCATCAATCGAAAATTTATTTCAGTAGCATTCATTTCTAACATGCATTGGTGTAACACACTCACGAGTTCATACCCTTAGCCTTGTGTATTAGGTTGTCTCTATGACTAGTTCACTCACGAGTTCATACCCTTAGCCTTGTATATTATAGTCTCTATGACTAGTTCACTCACGAGTTCATACCCTTAGCCTTGTGTATTAGGATAGTCTCTATGACTAGTTCACTCACGAGTTCATACCCTTAGCCTTGTGTATTAGGATAGTCTCTATGACTAGTTCACTCAGGAGTTCATACCCTTAGCCGTATGTATTAGGATAGGCTCTATGACTAGTTCACTCAGTAGTTCATACCCTTAGCCTTGTGTATTAGGATTGTCTCTATGACTAGTTCACTCACGAGTTCATACCCTTAGCCCTATGTATAATGATAGTCTCTATGACTAGTTCACTCACGAGTTCATACCCTTAGCCTTGTGTATTAGGATAGTCTCTATGACTAGTTCACTCACGAGTTCATACCCTTAGCCTTGTGTATTAGGATAGTCTCTATGACTAGTTCACTCAGTAGTTCATACCCTTAGCCTTGTGTACTAGGATAGTCTCTATGACTAGTTCACTCACGAGTTCATACCCTTAGCCTTGTGTATTAGGATAGTCTCTATGACTAGTTCACTCACGAGTTCATACCCTTAGCCTTGTGGGATAGTCTCTATGACTAGTTCACTCACGAGTTCATACCCTTAGCCTTGTGTATTAGGATAGTCTCTATGACTAGTTCACTCACGAGTTCATACCCTTAGCCTTGTGTACTAGGATAGTCTCTATGACTAGTTCACTCACGAGTTCATACCCTTAGCCTTGTGTATTAGGATAGTCTCTATGACTAGTTCACTCACGAGTTCATACCCTTAGCCTTGTGTATTAGGATAGTCTCTATGACTAGTTCACTCACGAGTTCATACCCTTAGCCTTGTGTATTAGGATAGTCTCTATGACTAGTTCACTCACGAGTTCATACCCTTAGCCTTGTGTACTAGGATAGTCTCTATGACTAGTTCACTCACGAGTTCATACCCTTAGCCTTGTGTATTAGGATAGTCTCTATGACTAGTTCACTCACGAGTTCATACCCTTAGCCTTGTGTATTAGGATAGTCTCTATGACTAGTTCACTCACGAGTTCATACCCTTAGCCTTGTGTATTAGGATAGTCTCTATGACTAGTTCACTCACGAGTTCATACCCTTAGCCTTGTGTATTAGGATAGTCTCTATGACTAGTTCACTCACGAGTTCATACATACCCTTAGCCTTGTGTATTAGGATAGTCTCTATGACTAGTTCACTCACGAGTTCATACCCTTAGCCTTGTGTATTAGGATAGTCTCTATGACTAGTTCACTCACGAGTTCATACCCTTAGCCTTGTGTATTAGGATAGTCTCTATGACTAGTTCACTCACGAGTTCATACCCTTAGCCTTGTGTATTAGGATAGTCTCTATGACTAGTTCACTCACGAGTTCATACCCTTAGCCTTGTGTATTAGGATAGTCTCTATGACTAGTTCACTCACGAGTTCATACCCTTAGCCTTGTGTAGACTAGTTCACTCACGAGTTCATACCCTTAGCCTTGTGTATTAGGATAGTCTCTATGACTAGTTCACTCACGAGTTCATACCCTTAGCCTTGTGTATTAGGATAGTCTCTATGACTAGTTCACTCACGAGTTCATACCCTTAGCCTTGTGTATTAGGATAGTCTCTATGACTAGTTCACTCACGAGTTCATACCCTTAGCCTTGTGTATTAGGATAGTCTCTATGACTAGTTCACTCACGAGTTCATACCCTTAGCCTTGTGTATTAGGATAGTCTCTATGACTAGTTCACTCACGAGTTCATACCCTTAGCCTTGTGTATTAGGATAGTCTCTATGACTAGTTCACTCACGAGTTCATACCCTTAGCCTTGTGTACTAGGATTGTCTCTATGACTAGTTCACTCACGAGTTCATACCCTTAGCCTTGTGTATTAGGATAGTCTCTATGACTAGTTCACTCACGAGTTCATACCCTTAGCCTTGTGTATTAGGATTGTCTCTATGACTAGTTCACTCACGAGTTCATACCCTTAGCCTTGTGTATTAGGATAGTCTCTATGACTAGTTCACTCACGAGTTCATACCCTTAGCCTTGTGTATTAGGATAGTCTCTATGACTAGTTCACTCACGAGTTCATACCCTTAGCCTTGTGTATTAGGATAGTCTCTATGACTAGTTCACTCACGAGTTCATACCCTTAGCCTTGTGTATTAGGATAGTCTCTATGACTAGTTCACTCACGAGTTCATACCCTTAGCCTTGTGTATTAGGATAGTCTCTATGACTAGTTCACTCACGAGTTCATACCCTTAGCCTTGTGTACTAGGATAGTCTCTATGACTAGTTCACTCACGAGTTCATACCCTTAGCCTTGTGTATTAGGATAGTCTCTATGACTAGTTCACTCACGAGTTCATACCCTTAGCCTTGTGTACTAGGATTGTCTCTATGACTAGTTCACTCACGAGTTCATACCCTTAGCCTTGTGTATTAGGATAGTCTCTATGACTAGTTCACTCACGAGTTCATACCCTTAGCCTTGTGTATTAGGATTGTCTCTATGACTAGTTCACTCACGAGTTCATACCCTTAGCCTTGTGTATTAGGATAGTCTCTATGACTAGTTCACTCACGAGTTCATACCCTTAGCCTTGTGTATTAGGATAGTCTCTATGACTAGTTCACTCACGAGTTCATACCCTTAGCCTTGTGTATTAGGATTGTCTCTATGACTAGTTCACTCACGAGTTCATACCCTTAGCCTTGTGTATTAGGATAGTCTCTATGACTAGTTCACTCAGGAGTTCATACCCTTAGCCTTGTGTATTAGGATAGTCTCTATGACTAGTTCACTCACGAGTTCATACCCTTAGCCTTGTGTATTAGGATTGTCTCTATGACTAGTTCACTCACGAGTTCATACCCTTAGCCTTGTGTATTAGGATAGTCTCTATGACTAGTTCACTCACGAGTTCATACCCTTAGCCTTGTGTATTAGGATAGCAAACTTGGCTACTCTACTCTACTTACTTAGACTATCAATGCTCTGTTCATTCTGATGTTGAAATTAATTCTTTTTAAAAAATTCTACAATTCTTTAATCATTAAATCGAAACAATATCGATTTTCACGAATCAATCAAATATTTGATTGGATTTCAATCAAACAGTCATTTGGCCTTCTTTAAGTAGCGGGCAGTTTGGGCAAATTACAATGGGCAGTGTTATAAAATCAGTTATGAATGATCTAAAGAATTGACGAGAGGAAAGAAAGACATGAGAGTTTGTCTCGGTTCATGATTGATAATATATCTGAATCTTTTATCTTAATCTTGGTCAGTAATCATATTTTGTATCTAAATCTTGAAAATCAATCAATTGGGGTGAAATAATAGCAAACATTTCAACGGTTTAATATCCGCAGCATAAGAAAACGTAACGCGTAACGAAAATGGTGATCGTTTATAAAACTCTGAACGGCGCGCAACTAAACGAAAAGAGTTCTACACGAAATGGCGGGAACACGCGCGCGAACATTGGGCACCGTGGAAACGAAAATCGCCCACGTGATATTTTTTTTATCTGCGCGCGTTAATTTAAACTTGTACGTAGGAGAGGGAAATGTGAATTACGTCCCCACTGTTGGAATATTTGTAAAATTGATTCAATGATGTTAGTATTGCGATGTGACGCTAATTGATAGAAGAAGCGCGATTGCATCATGATTTGGAAGGTCACTTTTATGCTTTATCGTGAACTCATCATGTCAGTAAATAAGATGTAAGAAGGACAACAGTCGTCGATCAAATGACGGCGTGTTTTAATTAATACCAGCCCTAGGGCCGATATCTGACGCCTACATGCAGGAACAACAACGGGTACAAGAAATGTGCCGGTAGGCGCAATTCTTGTTGATTATGTAGCGACCAATCTATTTGTGTCTTTTTATTGGTGTCTCACCGCTCATACTGAAAACGTGAAAAAATTTTTCATGACGTCTAAGTATCACTTCGTAACATAATATGATACACCGGCACTGATAAAAAACCGATGTAAATGATATGAAATAACGACTAATTATGCAATTTATTCATATCACATTTCATGTGAATTGTGATACCGTAATTTGCGAATTGGGATGTTTGATAATTATGTATTTTAAACCGAGGTTTCTTGAAAATTTGATTGACACTTTTGCAACAAGATAAACTGCTCTTTAAGGGAGTCTTAAAACGTTTCGATGTTACAAACATACATCATCTTCGTTCGTATTTGGTTTAATTTAAAATTTAATTTGATTTATTTCTAATTTAAATTTTTCAGAATTGAAGATGATGTATGTTTGTCACATCGAAACGTTTCAAGACTCCCTTAAAGAGCAGTTTATCTTGTCGCAAAAGTGTTATCAAAATTTCAAGAAACCTCGGCTTAAAATACAATATTGTGATATACTTCGTCGTTGTAAAATATTCTTTAGAAATCATCTCCGTTTCGGGCGTTAATTGCTTGTTAAATCGCTCGTTAAATCCTCGACCTTCGGTCTCGGATTTAACACCAATCATCATCTCAGGCTTCGCCCTCGATGATAATTTAGCGATTAACCCCCTCAACCTCGTTGAAAAATACTATTCCATGAAATGCTGGGAGATATGCCTGATATTCAACAGTAAACTCAACTTGTTTGATGGTGAATATCTACACTGAAATAAAATACAATCACCTCAGTTGAGAGTAAGACGGCGTGGGTACATGTAGTGTCCACCTCACTCAATTCCAAACTACCTGATGATACGTAATATAAGAGAGTGCACAGTGCACACACGTGGCTTATAAGCCATGAACTATAAGCCATGGCTTATAAGCTACATGTGTGCTGTCGATAACCTACCCATGAACTATTATCCATACGTGTGTCTTTGGTGAAAGTATCGACTACACTCTATAAAAGTGTGGAGAGTAGTCCATGAACAAGAATTGGGCTGCTGGTTCATTTTATTTATTTGCATTCCCTCCTCTGCGGTGCTTGATTTTATCTTAGAATTATGATACAACACGCAGTCATAGTAAAAGTATAAATATTGCCCGGTTGCCCGGCTGCTGCGCGTTCTTGCCTAGTTGATGGACTCACTTCGTTGCTCTGTTATAAATTTCACGCCATTTTGTTGAATTGCGTTACGTTTCGCATCAGATTGTCTCACCGTTTATTTACGTTCTGTATTTTCTGCAATGTTAATTATATTTACTAGTCGGTTCCCGTCCTACGGACGGCGAATGAGGGAAGCCGCATGAGCTAAACGGCCATAAGCAACTCCATTTTGAAAAAATCGAAAATCTATTTTTTGCGAAAAAAGAACGTGGCCTCCCACGCCCCTTAGGGTGACCCAATAATTGGGACAAAATTCTCAAAACTTTGATTCATCATAAGCAACTCGATGGCGAAGGAATTTTGAAAAAATTGAAAGTTTAATTTTTGCCGAAAAAAGGGCGTGGCCTCCACGCTCCTCAAGTGACCCAATCATTCCGACAAAAGTCTCAAAATTTTTATTCATCATAAGCAACTCAATGGCGAAGGAATTTTGAAAAATTCGAAAGTTTAATTTTTGCGAAAAAAGGGCGTGGCCCCCACGCCCCCTCAGGGTGACCTTAATAATTCGGACAAAATTCTCTAAATTTTAATTCATCATAAACAACTCAATGGCGAAGGAATTTTGAAAAAATTCTAAAGTTTTATTTTTGCGAAAAAGGGCGTGGCCCCCACGCCCCTCTAGGGTGGCCGAAAAATCTCATAATTTTTCTGATTCATTATAAAGTTTTTGCAACACGATGAAAAAAAGAATTTCGTGGCCTAGTTGAAAACGAATCGCCAGCCATAAATAAATAAATAAATAAATATATATATATTAACAACACGCATTATATATAGTAAGATAAGATACTTAACGAAGCAACTTCATTAAGCTTCAAATCACTTATTATGCACCTTCCAGGCATGTTTATGCAATGCATTCAAAAACCCTATAGGCACCAGGTTACCGTTCGCAATAAATTATTACGCACTGTAGTGCCAAAATCCGGATTTATTACGCACTGTAGGTCATAATAATTTATTATCGTGCAGTGGAACAGTGCGTAATAATTTATTTCGCACAGTTGAGCAAGTTGTACATTCATATCATAATTTAAAACATTTCCTTGTGTTTGAAAATATTGCCATTTTTCGAGTAAAGTCGGTGCATAATTCAGTTTAATAACTCCTGAAAAGTACAAACATGAGCATTAAAAACCTCGGCCTTCGGCCTCGAAAGTTTTAATTGAACATATTACTCGGGCCTTCGGCCCTCGTGTGTAATATGACGGTTAGTACCTACTTTTTACTCGTTACTAAACCCTTCATTATGCACTATGGCAGATTATCATCTAGGCAAGCTTTTCTTGGCTATTAGCTGAGTGATTATCAAGTCATTGTATTTTCGTGAAGACGATTTATGAAATTTAAGCATAGATGTTAGATCATTTACTATAGTGCTATCATCAGGGGGCTGGCAAGCCCCCCGCGGCGGTTTGCGAGCCCGAGGGCCCGAAGGGCCCGAGGGCGAGCTATGGACGGCGAACCTAACAGTGCGAGGGCCGAAGGCCCGAGCTGCGAGCCCGAGGACCCGAAGGGTCCGAGGGCGAGCATTGACGGCGATTCTAACGAGAGAAATCTCATGTATTTCCCCACATTTCACGAAGAATTTGGGCAATTTCCCGATATTGGATTTCCACCAAAATCGATACGGTGCTTCTTTGAGGGTCAAAGGCGCAACTGTCAAAAATTTCAGATCAATTGGATAAAAATGACCAAGTTATAACAACTTATTCACACCGAAATCGTACACGCGATGCGTACGCATCGCTGCGCTTGCCAGCCCCCAACTATATGTTTTCATGGATTCGCCGAATTTCAAAAATTTTACGGTACGTTCCCGACGATCAAATCAATTGAAAATTGAGTTTCGCGCCTTCGCTGTGCGCGCGCTCGGAGTTTAAAATTTGAGATCAATTTGTTCAGAAATGGCTGAGTTATAACTACTTGAAATCGCCAAAATTGAGGGTGTTCTTGTTAAAAAGGGTTACGACGCTGATACATATACGAGAGATGACGCTTTTTAGTGCAAGAAGTATACCCTATTTAAACGGCCATATCTCGGGAACGGTAAAAGATACAGAGCTCATCGACCCAGCGTTGGAAAGTAGAAGGATAGAACTTGCAAAAAATGCCCTTAAAAACTATTTTACGTCACGATTATGACGAGATAATGACGTCACAAAACTAAGAATTTCACAAGTCAATTTTCCCAAAAATAGGCGTTTTTCAACGCAATTTTTCGGTATGAAGCTTTCGAGATAGGAAAAAATGCTCCTCCTAGCGTGGAAAGGAAATTTAATGTACTTTTCAAAAATGTGGTTGGAAATTTCTAAGCTCACCAGCATCATTGAGATATATGCGATTGTTTGAAACACTTTGACACGAAAAATCCCAAAAATGGCAAAACTTGTGAATCTAGTGGAGAGAGAACGGGACAACCCAGAACTTCATCTTTGGATATGTTGTCGGTCATAGTCCCAATTGTGTTAATGAATGGGTCTCAGATAGCTTATCTAATTTTATGACGTAATTGTGACGTCATCAGTAATGCTAGGTAACGCGAATTTTACGCGCGATTTGACGCCAAATTTCAATATCTGGGCACAGAAAAGGGTGATATTTTTCCCAAAACCAAAAAGGATTTGGTTGTGATGGTCCGCGGCGGTTTTAAGGCGTTCTTTACTGTAAAACCATGATATGAAAGAACGACGGTTAAAACTGCCGCAACGGCACTTTCTTGATGCATTAAAGTTACGTGAATGCTGTATAATATTGTGACGTTGCAGCAGTTTTAACCGTCGCGTTCTTTCTCATATCATGGGTTTTACAGTAAAGAACGCCTTAAAACCGCCGCGGACCATCACAACCAAATCCTTTTTGGTTTTGGGAAAATAACACTTATTTACTGATAGTGATTGTCTTTGTATGATCGGAACGTTCACTAATTCGATATCACTTTATTTCTGATTTTCAAATTTTTGATTTCGTTTTCTGATTCAATGTTGTCACTCGTTTCGACGATTTTCGTTTTTAACACCGTAGGTATTTCTTGAACTTTGTGGAATAGTTATACAGTTTGGCACTAAACCAAGCACATAAGACATAACCGAAGCCTACTTCTGCAATCCATAGCCCAACTCACTCCAAAAATGTTAGTAGTACACGAATTCATTAACAGCCCTAAATTTATTTAGATTTTATCACAAATATAGAAGAGTATGCTGTTTGAGCATGTGGCACGGATGGGCCAAGTCGGCCTATAAGATTTGCATTTTTGACAACCTCAAAATTAAGAAATTTGTGATTTTGGAGGGGGGGACGCCGCACGGACAGGACACATTTTCGCGACTGATATTATGAAGGAGCAATCCGGGCACTTTTCCGGGCAATTTTTTACCTGTGTAAAACCTGTGTCAGAGGTTGGATATTCCCCTGAATTTGGCACCTCCCCAGCACTCTCCCATTCCCTACACATACCATTACCTGTATAAAACATGAGGTAAAGGTTACACATCTCATCGTGTTTCGTGTTGCCAATAACAACTGTCTCGTTCGTTGACCTCGTATCATACTCACACCTGCGAGACCGCCAGGATTAGCACACACGTCAAAATACGCTGCAATATGATAGATGGAAATGACGTCATAATCAAGGTTTACAGTGGCGTCAAAATGATGCTCAAGCCTCATCATCCTCGGTTTGGTGCCATTTCCTGAGAACACGACCAACAATGGCATATCTTTTCACTAGATTAATAGATTACGAAAATGAGGTGAAATCTCCGAACAGCACAGAAATTATTCGATAATTCTAAAAATCTCGTAGAAAATATAAGAAAATTGATGCTAAATTGTGTTTTTAAGTTGCAGTATATCACTTTTTCATTCGCTGTTTAACACTCTCTTATCAGTACGCTTATCAGTACGCTTATCAGCACGTTTGATATACTGATATAGCAGCAAGGTTAACGCTGTGACTGTGTGGCCATGTGTACAAGTACAAGTCATGCCCAGCAACATTGGTCAAGCAAAACTGTGTTTCATTTCTTGACAAACCTTTCAACGGACTAGGGATTACCAGCACGGGACAGCTGACCACGGCTATTGTATAGAGGGCGAGGCAGTACGAAACTGCAGTGCTGTTGCGTGAATCAGTGTGCCTAATCAGCAGTCTTGTACGGCACATGACGGATTACAAGACCACGTCCCACAGCGGAGCTGAACGAGGCTCAGCAGACCATCATCAAACTCCAGGCAGAACTGATATCAGTGAATGAGGAGCAGATGGAAGGGATCAAGACCACCGTTCAGACGTCAGTGTCTAGCACAGTGAAGGAGGAGTTCAAGTCTTATAGCGCAGCGGTGCAAGGTAACGTGAAGGAGAAACCAGTCAGCCAGACAGTGTTGAAGAAAGTAGTGCAGGACGTTGTACAAGGAGAGGATCGTGCCAAGAGAAGGAGCTGAATACCAAGGTCGATGAGATGTTCCAGACTCGAGTCAATGGGAGAGAAGCCTCGCCTTGAAGTCTGCTGTGTTGGACAGAAGAAGTTAAGTTACGAGACCTGTCACCATCTTCAACCGTTGCTGAGCAGCTACTTCTCAAGTCACACAAGCTCTGTTTTCTTGAGAAGTACAAGAAAGTTTTCATCATCCCAGAGAGAAAACAAAGGAGGGAGCTGGTGAAGGAGAAGCGACTGTCGGAGGAGGAAAAGGAAAAGAGACACTATATCAGGAATGGCAAAGTGTGTAGTGTTCCAAGGAGTGCTACATAGTGACTTATAATTGATGTGATATTCAGGAGGAGATATAGTCAGTGTAATATTATGATTTTAAGTGTGGTTGTGCGTGAATCATGATGATATGCTTGTTTCTACATGTCAGTACACAGGACTTGGTAGTCCTCACGAGCGTTTAGACTAATTCTATTGAAGTATTGAGTCGAGTTTAAATCACATTTCATCTCTTAATTGGTGTGCAGTGTCCTGTACAGGGCCTTTTGATATTAATGTTACTGATTATGTTTGTTTGTTCTCTGGCCATAAAAGCGGCACCCCTCCACGGAGGGTTTTCAATGTGGATATTAGGATACCTCTGAGAAATCCTTGAAATGATGTTAAACCCAGTGGGAGAATACATCTCGTGGATCGTCGAGCACAGAATTTCGGTCCCCAACTTCTCTTGAAATTTTCCGACAAATAAATGAATGAATGCTTTATTTAAAATGACTTCTGTGATTTATGTTAAATCAACACATTCAGAGTACGGAATGCTGTGGCGCTGTGCTTAATTAATAACGTCAAGTCTTCATTCTTCAAATGAGAAGTCCATCCCACCTGGCGTAAAGTTTGTCGTGTGGCTGTATGGTGACGAGATTCTCCGTCCTTACGAACACCTCAGGGAGCCCTGGATTCCGGCACCCGAGGGGAGACCACGTGTCATTACGGACCCGGTACCCCGAAATCTGGGAAAAGAGCAATAATTCAACAGCCTTAGTTAAAAGTCAAAATATCCAAGGCACTATTTTAATATACAAACCGAAGTTCAGAAGTGTTGTTATTTGATCCATTGATATCTATCACTATCAGAAGAGTAAATTTCACACACGTGTAATTCACACGTCTTATTGATAGCCATTGCAATAATATGGCAAGCTTTTAATTTCCTCTGGGGGGCAGCCGCCCCCCCCCCACTAAATTAAGCCCCCATTGGCAATTTTTATATCCACCTGGGGGGTAAATTAAACCCCCCAAAATTAAACCCCCTATCGACAGCAAAAATGAGTCTAGATGGGCAACCATCCATAGTATGATTCAAAAAAGCAGAAAAACTGTGCAACAGGAACAACAGGATCCTTGTAAATGGAAAAAACAGGAACAAAATATAGATGCCAGAACAATACAGAGAAGACATGGTGCTGTTTTCAACAGAGACAGTGTCATTTTATCAGTTCCAGCAGCTGTTCTGCTAGCATATCTCCCAACTGAATATATCAAGACTGTTGTTCTACCTCTATCGAATAAGCGGGGTGATGATGGACCCTGAGGAAGTCGACAATGGACTGCTATAACTCTTGAAGAATTTTTGACTTTCCTTGGTATATTGGTTGCTATGGAATGTTACTTCCTTCCTCAAAGAAGCCTTTACTGGTCAACTGAACCAGTTGGCATTTTCCCAGCAATGAATTTTGGCAGGTAATAGGCATATGTCATGGCACAGATTCCATGACATATTATGGGCGTTGACTCTCTCCCCCAGTGCTGATGAATTTGATCAGATCAGAGATTTCACAGAGGAGGTTAATAAGGCACTCCTGGCCACATTGACCCCTGGGGAACATCTTTGCTTGGATGAGTCTATGGTTAAAGCCTTCCACAGAAACCTCAGAGGGAAGGTTAAAATAAAATGTAAGCCCAGACCAATAGGAACAGAAGTGAAAGCTGTGTGTGATGGTAAAACAAAGAAAGCAGTCCAGTTAGAAATTAGTGAAGGGAAGGATTAGATGCATAACAAAGACTATTTCATAGAGCATGGCTCTTCAATTGCTACAACCCTTCGCCTCATGAAACCTTTCTTTGGAACAGGAAGAACACTTGTAGCTGATTCTTGGTTTGGTTCTGTCCGTAATGCTACAGAGCTCATGCAGGCATGGATCCACCGGGGGCGTGCGGGGGCGTGCGCACGCCCCCATCAGAAATTTGGGGGCGTGCATGGGGGCGTGCAATTTTTGAAAATTTGATACGCTTGCGATTTAATTCAAGATGCCAAAAATAAACTTAGTGGAAAACTTTCATTCATTCGTTACTTCTAGAAGCATATTCTAAATTTGAATACCTCGGATAATGATATTTTTATCTACATAAAACAGTACAGAGTAGCTGTACTATGATCAACCATATTTCTATAGTTAGCAAAAGGGAAAAGAAACAAAACAGAGGGCCTATGCGTACGCTTTAACAAAAAGCACACCTCCAGAACCATAACAAAAGGGTTACATGAACTAAAAATAATTTGCTAATAATGAGGCTTGAAAAGTGAAAAAATAGCTCACGAGCTAAAACGGGTCGTTTAGTTGTGCAAGGTTGATTGTGTAGTACAAAGTGTACTACACACAATTTTTCGGCCTCCACCCAAAAAATAATATTCAGCCAATAGCCTTGAATGCTTGAGACAAAAACAGGATTTAGAGTTCTTGAATCTTTCTTTTTTTTCTTTTTTTAGTCCTTGAATCTTATTGATTCAAAAACTCTACTGCCTTTGCAGTATTACAACAACGAAAACAGGCACAATGCAATTGATTTCCAATATCTTTCTTTCTTAATACTTCAGACCTCTAACTTCTGGGGGCTGCTGCCCCCAGACCCCTGTACTTTTGATTTTATATCAATGAGATTTTGTACGACAGCATTAACAGCGCTGTTATATTGAAAGCAATGCACAAACACTATTGAGTTGCCATTTCTTTATATTCCAGACCTCTGGCTTCTGGGGGCTGCCGCCCCCAGACCCCTGTTGCTCCTTTTATTCTAAATATAATATTCATCGGAATTTCATACGACAGCAACAACAGCGCTGTTAAGTTGAAAACAATGCCCAAACACTAATGAGTTGCCACTTCGTTATACTCTAGAACTCTAGCTTCTGGAAGCTGCCGCCCCCCAGACCCCTGCTCTTTTGATTCTTAGAATAACATTTATTGGGATTTTTATGACAGAAAGGACAGCGCTGTTATTAAGTTGAAAATAATGCCCAAACACGATTGACTTACCATTTCTCTATACTTCAGACCTCTGGCTTCTGGGGGCTGCCGCCCCCAGACCCCTGCAGCTCTTTTGATTTTATACTTATTGAGATTTCGTACAACAGCAACAAGAGCGTCGTTAAGTTGACAACAATGCTCAAACACTATTTAGTTGCTAATTATTTATACTCCAGACCTCTGGCTTCTGGGGCTGCCACCCCCAGACCCTGCTGCACTTTTGATTCTTAGTATAACATTATTGGAATTTTTTATAACAGAAACGACAGTGCTGTTATTAAGTTGAAAATAATGTCCAAACACTATTGACTTACCATTTCTCTATACTTCAGACTTCTGGCTTCTGGGGGCTGCCGCCCCCAGACCCCTGCTGCTCTTTTGATTTTATATTTATTGAGATTTCATACAACAGCAACGAGAGCGTCGTTAAGTTGACAACAATGCTCAAACACTATTTAATTGCTAATTTTTTATACTACAGACCTCTGGCTTCTGGGGGCTGCCGTCCCCAGACCCCTGCTGCTTTTTTGATTCTAAATGTAATATTCATTTGAATTTCGCACAACAGCAACAACAGTGCTGTTAAGTTGAAAACAATGCCCAAACACTAAAGAGTTGCCATTTCGTTATACTCTAGACCTCTGGCCTCTAGGGGCTGCCGCCCCAGACCCCTGCTTATACATACTTTAATTATCCTTCAAATATTCAAAAACTTCTTATGTGCGAACGAGGTGCCGCGAAGCGGCGCCGAGTGAGCTGTATAAATTTGCACGCCCCCAAAAATCCTGGGCTGGATCCATGCCTGAGCTCATGAAGAAAGGTCTTTACAATATCATGGTTGTAAAGACTGCACACAATTTTTACCCACAGGAATTGAACCGAGGGTTACCAAACATTGTGGCAACATAAAGAGACCACAGGTGGCTTCAGAATACTGCACCGTGTCAGCTGCAGTAGATATCCATAACCATTTCAGAACAGGAAGTATTGGGTTGGAGGATGCACTTAGGACAAAGAGTGGCTTTGTCCGTCAACTTTGTGGGATCCTGGGATTTGTGATGACAAACTCATACCTGACATCATTGAGTTTTTATAACTTCAACAATCCAAAGAAACAAGATCATTTGAATTACAGAATGGAGCTTCCCAACAGGCTGATAAGTAAATAAGCAGATACAAGACCACGAAGGAGTTTGGAAGATACTCCAGTTCATGGCAGCATCACTAATGCTCATGTCATCACCAAGTATGCTGGCTTGAGGTTCAACAAGCCATGTTTCTACTGTAAACATGGCTACGAAAAGCCAACTGAAAAGCTTAACAAAACTTCATCGTATTGCAAGCATGCTGAATGTGGACCAAGTTACCCGTTGTGCTCACCTGAAACAGGGCGTTTCTGCTTTGAAATGCATCTTCAGCATGGAATTCCAAAGAAGAGATATTTTAAGAAAGTCAAGAAGTAATGTTGTGTTGAAATGCTGGTTTGGGTAGTTATAGACTTATAGCTAGATGCATTTGTACTAGAACTGTTTAAAAATGCACACAAGTGGGTAGTTTTGTTATAAAACCAATGAAAAATTCTGTATCTCACCAAAATTTTTGTAGCTTATGTAAGTTATTATTGTCAGTGGATAAGAGGAAGTGTTGCATTACAATTTTGCACAGCTCAGATGTATAAGTTGTTGATTATAATCACAAAACATGAAAAATAGCCACTGGTGGGTATTTTTGTATCATGAGGAGTCAAAAACGCTTAATTATCTTGAATTCTAGCCACAATAGCGGTTAGAAATCAACATCAGACCGTTTCTGGTGGAAACAATGAATTTGATTTATGAAAAGTTTACTTAACCAGTAGTTTTACTTAACCAGTAGTAATTTAGTAAATGGGAATTACAATATCTTTAGTTGTTAAAATACCCACCTGCTCACCTGTGGGTATTATTGGATTAATATTGAAATTATTGTTTACTTATTTTTTACAGGTACTATGTCTCAAATGCATGATTTCAAATGGAAAAGAGTAGCTTTTTATTATCTTTATTAGTTTTCACAATGCGTAGGTATGTTATTTCGTAATGATATCACAAAAAATAACTTTTATATATTTCAGAGGAATTTCCACCTGAAAAGTGTACTTTTTCATGGAGGACAAGTTTAACTAACCAGTTTCATAAATTTTAAGTCATTTTAGAGTGTTTGTAAAGAGATAAAGTTTTTATTGACGTTTTTTATACATTGTTCTAACTACAATTCACATTTCAGGATAAGCTATTTTTATAAGTTTTTACCAATTTAAAATGTATTGCAATCTAACACTAACATTTTTACTTATTTCCTATCAACAAGAGATTTCATTCATGGTATTGATCTTCTTGATTCGTTTTAATGATAACAAAAATATATGCCAAAAGTCACTGAATTACTTCCAGGGTGCTGTAAATTGTGTAAACATGCCAAATATACCCACCAGTGGGTAAAAAACCCACCAGAGGGTAAGTTTAACAATTATCATTAATCTAAGAAGCGAAACAAGAAAGACGAGTTAATAAGCCAAAAAACTCTAAAAATGGTACCATCAACAAAAATGGTACCATTTCAGAAAAGGGCCAAAAATGGTACCATTTCAGAAAATGTTCGAAAACCCGCAACAAAAATGGTACCATTCCAGAAAAAGGTTGAAAATCGTCAACAAAAAATGGTACCATTTCAGAAAAGTGTCGAAAATCATCATTTAAAATCACAAATAGTATACACAACAAATTATACATTGTCACTTGCCCTCTATAAAATCATTCATGAAACATGAGGGTGCCCCAACCAAAAGATTTGAATAATCATAGTTGAATAAAACATAAAAATAGTAAAGCCTAACTTGTTGCATATGTTATGAGTGGGGCCGTGCAGAGTAGTCGAGACTACTCTATGCTGCACAATACCATTTCAAAGAAGGGCCAAAAGTCGTCAACAAAAATGGTGCCATTTCAGAAAAGGGTCGAAAATGGAACCATTTCAGAAAAGGTTCGAAAATACGCAACATAAAATCGAACCATTTCAGAAAAGGTTCGAAAATTCGCAACAAAAATGGTACCTTAATTTCAGAAAAGTGCCAAAAATCTTCAACTAAAAATGGTACCATTTCGGAAAAGTGTTGAAAATCATCAACGAAAAATGGTACCATTTCATTAGAAGGGCCAAAAATCGTCAACAAAAATGGTACCATTTCAGAAAAGGGTCCAAAATCATCAACGAAAAATGGTACCATTTCGGAAGAGTGCCAAAAATGGTACCATTTCAGAAAAAGGTTGAAAATCGTCAACAAAAAATGTTACCATTTTGGAAAAGTGTCGAAAATCATCAACGAAAAATGGTACCATTTCAAAGAAGGGCCAAAAATCGCCAACAAAAAATGGTACCATTCCAAAAAAGGGTCGAAAATCCTCAACTAAAAATGGTACAATCTCGGAAGAGGGCCAAAATGGTACCATTTCAGAAAAGGTTCAAAAATATGAAACAGAAAATGGTAACATTCCAGAAAAGTGCCAAAAATCTTCATCAAAAAATGGTACCATTTCAGAAAAGGGTCGAAAATCCTCAAAAATGGTACAAAAAAGCTAAAAATCGTGAAAAAATCAATCATGAAACAGCAAAATTTAACTTAATTAAGCCCCCATAAACCCCCCAAAATTAAACCCCCATTTGCAATTTTCGATATACACCGGGGGTTTATGGGGGTTGCCCCCCCCATCACATTCCCAAACCAGACACTGCATTCCCAAACAAGCCATCACATTCCCAAACCAGACACCGCATTCCCAAACAAGCCATCACATTCCCAAACCAGACGTGCCGTATTCCCAAACCAGCCGCAATATTTCCTTGTGTTTGACTTTGGTCAAAATTTTTCAATGAAAACTATTTAAATGGCCATCATAACATTTTAAAATCATTGCCATATTCAATGAATAACACTGTTGCACGTTTCTAATGTTTCTCCAGCTAGCAATCGAATCTATTTTTAACAAGAATCGCGCCTGCCGGCACAATTCTTGTTCATGTTGTCCGTTGTTCCCATATGCAGGCCATAATTTCTCTCCCCCATTATCTCTGAAAGAAAAGAGGAAGAAATCACGAATAACAGATAAATAACAGCTAATTGAAGATCCTTGTACCATATACCCATTACGCATAACTTTGTGGATGTGCGTAGATTTCATGTGTGATCATCAGTTCACGAAAGCCGCGCATGCATGTTACGTTATTCTTTGTAATGATCTGATATTTTGCGCAAACTTTTGATTTCATTTCATGTCAGTTTTGTTACGTTTGCAGTTTGTTGACTCCTGCGTACGCATTTGCCTACTTATGAATACGCTGCTTTTTTGACATGAAGAAATCAATGGTTTAATTGTTTTTTTTTCTTTGACTCCGAGATGATCATTGATCAGTCCCAGTCCTCATGATTCAATGATTTATAAATTTTACTCGTGTTGAAATAGTTGTTTCTTTTTACTTTTATAGTTAAAATGTCAGTAATGAATTAAGAAATGGGTCCTCAGCCTTATGAAATGTGTTTTGTACTTCGGAAAAGTGCTGTTTTTACAGTCTTATTTATTATCATATTTAGATCTGGCGGCAAAAGTTTGTGCTTGATGCTCTGATAGCGGCCATTCGGGTGGCTAAGGTAAGTGAATAATGTTCTGATGGACGCCCTTGAAGCGGCTGAAAGCACTTATGGCTGAATCACTGGATCATTCTAGAGTGACTGTCAGACAGAAAGTTTTAGTATCATGAAAATTGGTGAGGACACCGGCCGTCATTTTCGCGACCAATTATAAAGGAGCAATTCGGGCATTTTCCAGAAATTACAGTAGTTGTATTGTAAATCTTTACCTCATATACATATAATAAGCGGTTACATGTCGAAGTGGTGACCGTATACCGCAACTTACATGGTCGAGGCGACAGCCGAGACTGTGTAAGTTGGATAATGGACGAGGCGTGCCGAGTTCATTATCGTAGGTATGCGGTCACAGCTGAGACCATGGAACCGGATTATACCCCGACCAGAAACAGCTGGGGCCTACTATTCTCTTACCAAACGACAGTATTTCTTCCCACTCGGGTCTGACGACCCTCGTCCGGATTCAACGCTGAAGTAGATTTTTGAGTGCTCCTTTATAAAATCAAATTTCATTTTAACCTTTTTACACTGTTATTCAATGGAGACCGTATAACCAAACTTACACGGTCGCTAAAACAAGCTTGGGAGGGGTATAATATCCTATTTATCATTTTCCCAAACCACGATCTCTGCCAACCCCTCTTCAATGCCTTTTTGTAAAGACTTAATACACTAATCTATGTCGGACTTATCGAGGATTTAGCACCAATCTTTGAGTGGAGTGAGACAATCTGGATTGTGATAAATGGTGATAAGGCCCCTAAAATATTGTCCCTTTATAGGGCCAACACGCCCCCAATTGCTAATCATAGATAGATTCGTCTCCATGTTCAACACTCCAGGTGTATTATGTATCCTAAAGAACTCTTTAATGGCCCACTTTATCATGGTGTACTCGCTCTCAGAGATACCATCAGGGGGCACATTCCACTTAGCACAGAGTTCACTGAGTGACAAGAGAGTAGGAACTATGTAAGAGGGTTAATCTTTATTGAGACTGGACCTTACATCTCTTAGCTGCCCTAGATTATGATTATAAATATTTATAAATGAATCGATTATATTATGAATCATGATATCATTATCACTACCTTTGTAGCGTAGTGGTGAGCATGTGTTCTGAAAGCAAACACGGTTATCTGAGGAGAGGTGTAGTTGCAGCCCAAATCTATATGCAGTCCACGCTCTCCAGGGGGAAATGAACCACGGTAAGCTTCGAATAGATAAATACCTGGGTAAAAGCCTAGGTAAATTCATTGTAAAAAAGGGTATAGGAATTTGGCAAATACAGAATGTTTCCTCAGTGTTTACAGGGTAAATGATACTAAATAGGTATTAGTAAGATATGAGGGCTAAAGAGTTGATTAAGTCGGAAGTACTTTGGTCAGGTAAATTCCACACCAAGCCACCACGATACCTGCCTGGTAGGTGGTCTGTTCCTCTGAATGGAATAAATCAACACCCGATTTATCCCGGTACTCTTCTGGCATAGCTTCCTGGGATGGTGACAAAGTGAGTAAGATATTTTACTCACTTTATTTTATTTATTTTAGTGATTTGCATTTCATAATTTATTAAAATTTAAGTATTTGTATTGTAAAATTTCAGCACTGAAGATGATGTCGAACATCGAATTTTAATTGAAGACCATTAACCTTTCGTTTCCCTTGTACGTCGCAATTAGAGGAAAATTAGAATTTACTTCAATCATCAGTTTGCTTGGTTACCTTACAAGTGCAGAGTTTAGAGAGTGGTTTAACAACGGTTTGTGATTTAGAGCTCAATTTCTATTGCAGTATAAAATGATAAATGTATAGATATTGCCATATAATTAGCCATTCAGCATTCACACTTTGATACTGAAAAAGTTATTGAGCACCTAACACGACAGTCAAGCTGCTCTCAATTGTAAATCTCATTGATGACCATACAGTTTGATTCATACATCCGTGCAGTTTGTTCCACATTTGAGGTACCAGCCAGTGCGCCTGGATGTCTTCAATCAAAATACCTTGTAGTGAAGCTTGAGTACTAAGAACTTGAGATCCTTGCCCCCGACTAACATGGACACATTGGCTGGCATGTGGAACTCCTCCTCCCCACGGGCAGCCCAGGACCACAGGATCTGAGGCTCCTGGTCCTCGGCACAGGGCGTACCTCCGATCCACACCCCCATATCTGACATGGAAATGGATGTTACATTGCGAGTAACACTTGGAGATTAAGAAGTCGTGAAGCATTCTTTGCACCGAGGTCCGAGAAGGTAGGGTAAAAGTCCTACAATATCTGGTGGAAATGATGAGGGGTTTGATGATACGAATCTTTTATTTTAAAAGCACAAAGAAGGTTTGTGCTAGTGACCTCCTGTACGAACCCCATGCAATCTAGATACACGCAAGTCAGGCTTGCATAAATCCCCATAATTATTAAGCAGGTAACACCGATATTCTAGCTTGAATTTATCGAAAACGACGAATTTTCATATTCCTGCAAAACTTTCGTGTGAACTCACGTGCAAATTTGCAGCAATGGGGCCTCGTTCCATCCATAATAATTGCATATCAATCTAAATCTTATCTGTATAATCACAATTGTCGCGATAGCAATGTCCTGTACGGAGCCCCTCAGTTTTGATTCCTTATTTAACATGACGTACACCCATTGGTACTACGACGAAAGTTGGCTTTATACCCTCTGTCTAATGGAAATGTTTCCTTGCGTTTGACACTTTGACAATTGATGCTCATACAGTACTATCTCATTTCAAATTTGATGTTACAGTATATAAGCTAGTCTTTGTGTGACTTGTTTCAATGAAATTAAGTTTAAAATGTAGTGTAAACATTGATTTTTCATCACCGATTTTTACCACACCTTAGAAAATCGAGTATATCTCAATGAAAAATCGAGATAGCCCAATAATCCACATATAATGATTTTCTGAAAGCAATTTAAATTTGCAACTGACGATTTGTAAAAATTTTTGAGCTATCTTCTTTTCATTTGGAGAAAAAAGTACTAGAAAATGACCTATTTTCTTATTTTCACTAAAATTTAAGAAAGCAAGAAAATTTCACTAAATTGATGACGTCATAATCATTAATCACGTCACCATAATGAGGTCACCAGAACTTCTTTCATAGTCTTATAAGCCTATTAAACTATCATAGATCAACAAAACCTGGCCTCGATCATGGCTCTAACCTCTACCATTTCCCGTTCTTGATATATCAGCATACGTCCGAAATTATCATGCTACTATTATTATTACTAGGTGTGTGGGTAGGGGGGTCCACCGGCCAACGGCCATTGGCCAATTGGCCTTGGGTGTGATTTTAATTGGGTTGGTACTTGGTTTAAATGTAATGTGGAAAAGGGTTGAATAAATTGGGATAAATTAAGATTTAATAATCGAACCCAAAGTTTCATAAATTGTATTATGTGCACAGCAAAAATCAAACTGGAAAATGATGATAAATCAGCTAGAATTAGAAAAGAATCAATTGATTAATCTTCACCAACCTCTGCGATCTCCTCCACATCCATAGAGAAACATGCTCTGCACTGAAGGGGAGGCTTTTGCTTTGTACCCCGTGATGAACGTTGTGAACTTCAGTTCGTATTGAAAATGGTAGTGAGTGTTGTTATGAGGAATATTGACTCCTGAAACATTTTGAAAGAGTATTATAATATGATGGCAAAAGTGACTATGATGCTATTTTCCCTCCCCAACGCCTTTTTGTCTTACAAAAAGGCATTTTTAGGGGGGGGGGGCAACCCCCTCAAACCCCCCAAAATTAAGCCCCCTATCGACAGCAAAAATGAGTCTAGATGGGCAATGATTCATATTATGATTCAAAAAAGCTATCTATCAGTTTTCTCATTGCTATTTATCACTTTTCTAGATTGCTATTTATCAGTTTTCTCATTGCTATTTATCAGTTTTCTCATTGCTATCTATCAGTTTTCTTGTGCGTGTTAAATTAGCAGCTCTCTAATTATTAGAAGCCCTTTGTGGTACCCTTCGGAGTTTTCAAACCCTATTCTTTGACCCATCCACCTGATCCATGGCAGCCTTTAGATTGCAAATGTAAAAGGTAGCAGGGACTTGGGGTATTGATTTTGGGTTAGTTACTTAGTTAATTTAAAGATTTAATGTGTTGTGTTGTTTAATAAGGCGAGGTAACAAACAAATAATAGGCTGATAAAAGTAATATTGTCATATTCAACCTGGCATCTGTATCCTCAGGAAATCATTTGAGCTTTCTGCAATGTGAAGCAATGACAAGAGTAGCACGACCATATCTAAATCAAGAAGCAAGAGACAATCTGAAAGAGAAAAGATTATACGATTATGTTACTGACCAGTTATTGTGGAAAATGCCCATTGATTGCAAATATTTTCATAAATATGAATCTGCAAGATACGTATTGTTATGATTTCATTGTCAACTAGGTAATAGGTATGAATGATTCAACTATTCAAGCATAAAAAGAATGTGCATCACACCTCTAGTCCTTTAACCCAGAGCACATGATGGATAACAGTCTTCATTCATTAGACTTTGGGTTTTTCATCTCTGGATCATCTACTAGATAAATTTTCTGTGGTTGCAGTCGTAATAATATAATATTAATATCAGCATGCCTATGCTGTAGAACCAAAAAACTCGTCTTGTTACTTCTGTACTGTTAAAAATTTACATAAACCATAAAGCAATAAAATTAAGTGAGATCAAAAGTTAAATAGGTACTCATGACAACAGACAATATGTATTCATTCCTGAATAAGATCAAGGTTAGGTGAGTAGGTGGGAAGCAGATTAGCAGTATAAACTTCAAAATGAAATGCTGTCATATTAGGGATAGGTATGTAACATATTTGAGGAAAACAAGAAAATTTGAGGTCCCCATTACCTCAAATTTGATTGTATAAATTAGGGTTCTAATGTCATCTAGTTTAAATTACCAGATCATCTTCAGTGTGCTTGTAGGCATTACCTACATATTATATATTTGCTTGTTAGCATTGTATAATAAATCAATCAAATTCAGGATGAAAATGACATGAAGCATATGTCGAAATATGACTTAATATGACAGTGTTTTGAAGTTTAAGATCAAGTTTCTATAATCCACTCATATTTCAAATAATAGTAAAATTAATTGGTAAATTGAGCAATCTGTCGAGGCCAGCATCACGCCAGTATCGTGCCAGTATCAGGCCTACCTCACGCCGTTATTGCGCCGGTATCATGCCAGTATCAAGCCAGAAGGGCGCCAGTAGTGCGCCAGTAGCACGCCAGTATCACGCCAGTATGGCGCCAGTCGAAACTAACTTAAAGCCAGGACGCCAGTACCACACCAGTATATGGTCTGATACTGGCGTGGTACTGGCCTGATACTGGCGCAATACTGGCGTGATACTGGCCTCGACAGATCGCTCAATTTACCAATTAATTATTGATCAATTCTGAACTCAAGAATAAATAACTTTTGTATGAAAAACCATATTGGAATGTTTCTAGAAATCCAGCCATGAACTCTCTTTCTACTTTTTTAATCATAACAATAAAAACAAGCCTATGATAGAAATAGAAATTACATTCTAGTCAGATTATAATCAGATAAACCTAACTTTTATTAATTGTAATTACACTTTTCATGTGATTCAAATATACAAGATTCAAGAATATCTAATAAGTATTTGGGATAGTTTTTTACTAATTTGGGATAATTTTTACTAATATTTTTTTACTAATTTAATGACAACAGTTTTAATTTCTATATTATGTATAAATTATTCACATATCTTAATTATAATTTCGTAAGCGCACGTGAATAATGTTTGTGCTTCCACACCGAATTAAATTTGACCTTGCCAAGAAAATAGCAAGGGAAACGAAGGCTAAGCTGGGCTAAGTCGAGCCATTGCTATGGATACAGATATTCTGCACGTGCAGATTATAATCAGTTCTATTCAAGTGCTTTCTGATACGTTGTTGATTGCTGCACTTTAGCATTTGAAAGAACGACGTGTTTACTGTTTTTCATTTGAAATTCACGATCTGGAAATAGAGAACGGGTATGGCTGGCATCGTGGAGGCTATTTCCGATGGCATCTCTTCATAAATCTGTGACAGACGTCGGTCGATTTAAATCAATGCTGAGTTGATGGCAGTGGAAAATTGTGAATTTATACTTAAAGCAATTTAAGATTGCACAGAATCAAAATCAAATTGAATCGAATTTTGGAATAGCACTGCTGTTGGCGTGAATCAATGCTTTGATTCAACGTTCAGTATGAGTACGATACTCGGTTTAATTTTCAGATTTAAATTCATTCATTATACAAGAGCCAATTATAATATGAACAAAACTTGCACGGTCCAGCATAACTAAAAGAAACCAACGAATTATATGCTCCTTGGGGTCCTTGGGAGGATATTGCGCAGCATGTTCTCTTATAAGGTGGTCTTGTCTCTGGCACTTCTTGTGTCACGAGGCAGCCAGCTAAGTCCTGTTCCACCCTCCGGCTTACTTCGCTCTGCCAGGTGCACCCCGGGTCACGCTAAGGTTCAGGCAGCACAGAGCTGACTCTCATCCAGCTCTGTGTCCATATCATCCCACTTCTCTGTCCCCCCCTGTTTTCACCCTCCTCACCCTACTTCACACCACGCAGCCCTTTCCTTGGCTCTCTTCTTCCTTCCCTCATAACCCCCTTCTTCCCCAGTTCCCTTGAATCCCTTTTCTTGCTTGCAGTTCTGCTACTTTCCTCCTCTCTTCCCCCTTCAGGCATCTCCCAGAGACTGGTGATCTGACACACAGATTAACACAAGGTATACTATGAGTCACAACTCCACTTTGATCGCAAACAGATGCAAACGAACACACCCAGATCCCACCAATTACACATATTCAAATCATTTTCGAGCTATCAAGAGCGCAGCGCATGCGCATGCAGTGCGTGCGCATGCTGCATGCAGCTTATCAGTTATGTTGTTACCATAAAAGTCTCAACGACCAACCCTTTCAGGAAACCTTTCAGCAACTCTTTCAGGACTACTCCCTAGGTACAATCGATCATGTCCCCTGTGCAGTGTGTAGGCCTCCCTGTACGGCTGTGCATAGGCACTAGCCAATGGAGAACCTAGCAGCACTAACTTTTGAGGGCATTGTTGCAGCAGTTGGAGCATGTGGAACTACCAGAACACTGGATCCAGTCTAGTAATAGAGACCCCACATCCTACCTGGTTTCACTAGACAGGGCCGACTGCAGTCATCACAATCATATCTCTGCACTAGAGCTATGCTAATGCAGAGACGTACTCACTGGAGTACTAAATATGATTACTGCTCGCATACCACCAAGGAACCATGTCGGCCAATGTTTCTGGAAGGGTATGGTCGGGCATATATGTCCTCCAATCCTGTGTGTTGGGGGCACTACGGGGGCTTTAGTAAGCCTTCCGTCAACTATCTATCTATCTATCTCTATATGCTCCTTCATAAACTTTTTGAGAGCTTATTATTTGGTCGTGTATTATCTAGCAGGCCCAACGGGCCTTTCTAGTATATATTTATAATCATTATTATAAAGGATTAAGGCAGTTAAAGCACCATGCTTAGCGCAACCTAAAAACGGAGTTAAAATCCCGCGATTTTTTGCAGGGTAGTAGAAAAATAAATTCCCTCTAGAGAAGCATTATTTTTATTTGAATTTAGGCTTTAGATTTTCTGTCATTAATTAATGCTCAAAGTTGGAAAAGGAATCGCGAAAAACTAGATTGAGTTGAAGGTTTGATTCACCAGTTGTGCGATGTCGTTATGGTGATGGGTGATTCCGCAAAAAAACTGCCCGTGCATTTTAATGAAGAATCTGCCATTTCGTTACTGTGTTAATTCAGCCTGCATTTTATTTATTTATTAATCTTAATTAATTTATTTTGTTATGCTATATACATTTTGGCAGCTACTTTTAAATTTCGATGTGCTATTTGCTTTTAATTAAATCTGATCTATACAACCTTATTGAAGTTGTACCAAAGGTGATATATTCAAGTTATTAGACAGATATTTCCCTCAGCAACAGCACAAACCAATTGATATTAAGTTTTTTTAACTGCCAAAAATTTAATTGCATTAGGTTAATTAAATCATTACATTTTACCTCATTATTATTATCATCATATTATCTATGTATATTTGCTTTTATGATGTATATGTACTTTAGAGGCGTAAGACGAACTTGCAGAAAATGTCGACAGCACAGCTGGAGACATTCAAATGATTTAGAGTGCGAGGATGCATAGTTTTGCATTTAAATTGTATGTAATTTAACAAACACATGTTATAACTTATATTATATGAAAAAATTCCAACAATAGTTTATCTGTGTCATCATTACATTCAAATCATTCAATCCATTCTATTCATCAAAATTAAACAGTTAAATCACAGGCATTTCAAAACTAGAGATACTTAGTATAATATAGCTGTTGTTTTAGTGTTCTCTTCAATCTAAAATCATAAACCCCTCGGCAAAAGTATATACAATCATGCTGTGAAGAATTTGAAAGTATTTTTGGACCCCTCCATTTCTCAGTATTTGGAACCATATTCTTTTTCAAGGTTTGATTGTACTTTTGCTCTGCAAGAAAGGCAAAATAACGACAGTACTCTGGAAAACTCAGCACATGCACCTTGTCTTGTATAGTTGCAACACTATTGTCATCTGTATGCTTAGACAGGTACAGCTCATGACTTCCATATGGTGACTTGATATTTTCAAGATCTGAAGGGCGATAAAACCAACATAATGTGACCATCATCTCTCCCAAATTGTCTTGCCACATGGCAATTATTTTACCAACAAATGGCTTGATGTTATCCTTCTCACTTGTTTGCAATGCAACACTGTCGCCAACTCTAAGCTCAACTCCATCTCTTGTCATGGCACCAAAGTAAAGTCTTGTTACTTTTACATCAGTATTACGATAAAAAGATCTACACCATATGTATGTTCCTACCCAAGACCAGCCATTGGTAGTAACTCTTATTTTGTCTACATTTGAAAGCACTGTCAATTCATGAATTTTAAGGGAATTTGGAGAGCTATGAATTTTTGTGGAAATTCCATTATCAACAACCTCAACTTGATGCTTGTAACTGGGTGTAACTTTGATTTTAAAGAAACTATTAGGAGCATTTTCTATTTTCATGCCAGAACTATGATCACTTAGAACCTTTCTTGTTAATAGAGGTTCTGGTTTTATAAGAGCTGAAATAACAGCTTTACAATTGATACTTGCTGTTCTTCCACCACGAGGTATTGGAGCAACTTCTGAGCAAGTTGAACTCAATGGACTATCAGGAGATTCAGGTCTAGAACAAGGTGCATTTTTATCAGAAGTAGGAGTTTCATTTCTATTCAATGCTTCTAACCATGTTGCTGCTTCTTCTTCTTGCTGTGTCTGCTGTGGTAATAGTGACAACCTTTTTCTCTTGCATGCTTCATGCAGAGGAGATTTTCTTTTCCTAGTTAAAATATCAGCATCATTACCATTGGGATAAGATGCCAGAATATCATCTGATTTCCTTACATTTAACTCATTTTCATTAGTTTCATCCTCAAGCTTTGGTGGAACTGTTTTACTTTTTGAAGGTTTTATCACAGCATTTGAATCTGGGCTTGATCCTTTCATATTCTGATTCTTAGATGATGACCTTGTTACAATTTTCGAGGATGAATCTTCTTGTTTTAAAGATGTATTCTTTTGCCTACTAGGAGATTTCCACGAAAATGCATAGTAAGCCCCACTTCGTGTACAAATTTTACTTGGTTCTGATTGGAACTTAGGTCGTTTGAGCTGTTCAACTCTTTCTTTTTCAGCATTCTCCTCCTCAGAGAGAATCTTTTCTTTCTTTGCCTTACCACTTTTTACCTTTTGGGTTGGTTGTTCAGGAGTATTAGCTTTTGAATCAATGGTTGCTTCATCCATTACAATTTTCTCATCAATATCTGCCATGTCTTGAGTAAGAATTCCCTTTTCCTCAGACTTAACAGCTATTTCAAAAAACTCAGCAGTTGTAACTATATCGTCAGCCAGCTTATTGTCTCCACTCAAATCTGAATAATATATAGAACATTCACTGCTTGAGGTGCTCATTGCATCTTGTGGGATGGATTTTCCTGACCTGAGCATTCTTGGTAATTTTGCAGCAACTTTGGCATTACTACCATCCAAAATATTTTTCACTGATAATGGCAATCCTTTAGACTCACTTGATCTTGGACTAGGGCTCAATTTTGGTTTGGAAGTATGATCACTCAAGTCATTATAATTGACTCCTTGAGGAAAATTGTGAATCAACCAATAAATCTCATCTTTTTGACGCTTTGCAACTCTTTTGCTTTTTCTTGGAATGTTCTGCATACTCCTTGTGAGTAGGTTCTGTGTGCTAGTCTTATAAGTAGGTTGTGATGAGTAAATTATCAAGAATAGATGATGGGAAGAATAAACAATATTTGCTGACATCAGCAAAGACCTAACCCAGTCCCTCCCCTTTCAGCATCCATTAGTATTCATGACATTTGGGAACCCCAAACCTTTGAAACTCTCAATCAGTATCACTGATCAAGACCATCATTCCTGGGAATGACAAAATTATTATATATATGTCATCAGCATCAGAATCTATCACTAGGTCCTTTTAGCTCACCCCCTTTAAGATTTTAGGGATGTCTAGTGTCTCTTGACCCAACCACGCCTAATACATTGCAAATTAAAGTCTCATTGATGATGCAATATCTCAGAGTATATATGTACTTTAGAGGCGTAAGACAAACACGCAGACAATATAGAGCCCTGCGAGAGCAGGGCTTAATATAATATTTAAATGTCGACAGCAAAGCTGGAGACATTTAAATGATTTAGAGTGCGAGGCGAAGCGAAGCTGAGCCGAGTGCTCTAAATCATATTTCTGCGGTGAGTTTGAGCCTCTAAAGTACTATAGTAGTCGAACGGTGTACACAAGACACACCCTGTACACAACAAGCACACATTACCTTATATGGTAATAATAAAAAATGCTTGTTTACACAAAACAAAAAAGCGCATAACTCAGCCGTTTTTTGAGCAATTTTGATCAAACCTTCAGGACATTACGGGCAAGATATGACCAATATAATCCTGGAGTAGCTAACATTTTTGACCTCCAGAAATTGAGATATGACAAATAAACTGGTGTTTTGTTTTAAAGTTACCGCTTAATAAGTGGCTTTTCGGTCATAACTCCGCTTCTGGGGCTCAAAAATGAATCTAAACTTCACTGAGATGTTGCTTATATCTAGCTCTAAATATCCTGAAAGTTTCATCAAGTTTGCTCAAAAAACCTCGGAGATATGCACATTTTTGTAACGCAAAAACAAAGGTTGCATAGCCGTTAATGGTAATGCGGTGACGAATGGCATGTTAATGTGTATGTAGCATGAAAGATTTCGAAGTGTATCGGGCCGTGATAGCTCAGTGGTAGAGCACCCGATGCATTATCGCGGAGGTCGTGGGTTCAAGTCCCGCTCCCGGCAACGGCCCTTTGATTTTCTGATTGCTGCGACACTATGTGCCTAATAACTGAGTATTACCATGGAAAGGCCCTACCACCCAATTACATTAATATCTGATATTAAACACAACCGCCAGACAAACCTTTGGAGTGAAGTCTTAAGTGTAGGTATCTAGTATACATTGAATACAGGATTACAGAATAAAAAGTAATTGTACTTTACTCCCACCTAAATCATAATAGATTTACATTTAATGTTGTAAGTCATAACAAACACATGATATAAAACGAGTGTAGAACATGACTCTACGCATATAGTACTACCCTCTATATCGGTCAAAACTTGTCATGAGACTGCTATATAGTGTTATGTATGCACTTTGGAGGCAAAAGATGAACTCCCAGAAAATAATAAATATCTATTATCTCATTATATAAATTTGTAAGTGCACATGAATCATGTCTGTCTGTGCCGCTGTACACAGTTAAATTTGAGCTTGCCAAAAAACCTCAGAGATATGTACATTTTTGTAATGGAAATCAAAAGGATGCATAGTTTTGCACTTAAATGGGTATTAAATTATAGTGTATGTCATAACAAACACATGTTATAAAAAGCATGTAGTTACACAACTCTATGCAAATAGTACTAGGGGGTCACAGGAAAAGACGACTTGGACGAAATCCCACAAAATGGGATTTTGAGTAATTCGTCCATTGAGAAGCATTGGATATGTCATGATTGTTGTTTCAAAGGAGTTGGACACTTAATGATGAAACCACGGAGACACTTAGAAATGCATCCATTAACTTTAGTCAATTCTTGCCCCCTCCTACACCTAACTCAATATTTCTTAGTGAATGCACTGAACATGAAGTTGGCCAAATAATAAGTGACCTAGAAAATGGTAAGGCTAGTGACTTCCCCATCCGAGTAATTAAGAAACTTTCCAATATTCTAGCTCCAGTCTTGTCTGCACAATTCAACAATTTAATGGCAGAAGGTACATTCCCATCCATCCTTAAAATTGGCAAAATCACACCTGTCTTTAAAAAGATGATGAGCAACTCTTAGAGAATTATAGGCCAATATCTACATTGCCAATATTTGGTAAAATTTTTGAGAAAATAATATACTCAAGGCTATATGACTTCTTCACCTCTAATGGTATATTGACTAACAACCAATTTGGGTTCAGACAGGGCCACTCAACATCTCATGCATTAAATTTCTCCGTAGACCATATACAAAAGGCAATGAAAGAGGGAAATCATGTCCTTGGTATTTTATCGACTTAAGCAAGGCATTCGACACTATTGACCATGGCATACTTATCAAAAAGTTAGAAAACTATGGCATACGTGGTAAAACACTTCATCTTATTGAAAGTTATCTCACCAATCGAAAGCAATATGTAAATGTCCTTGGTGAAACTTCTGACGAACTTTCTGTCATTTTTGGAGTGCCACAGGGCAGCTGTCTGGGCCCACTTTTGTTCTTGATTTATATTAATGATCTCCCAAACATAAGTAATGACTCAAAGTTCGTTCTATTTGCTGATGATACAAATATCTTTGTCAATGCACCAAATAAAAAACTTGCATACGAAAAAGCAAACAAAGTTCTTGATAAGGTAAGTCTGTACATGCTTGTTAACAAACTTCATATAAATATGTCGAAGTGTTGCTTCATTGACTTCAAACCCTCTAAACTCAATAACGAATGTGAAAACTGCATACTAAATATTAATGGCATTGAAATTGAACAAGTCAATGAAGCAAAATTTCTCGGGGTGACTATTGATGAGAACTTAAATTGGAATTCTCATCTCCAAAAACTCTCAAAAAAACTATCCTGCAGTGCTGGAATTCTAAATTTAATCAAAGACAACATACCAGATGAGTTACATACAAACCTATATTACACACTTTTTGAAAGCCATCTCTCCTATGGTATAACAGTATGGGGTGGAGTATCTAACAATAAAATTGAACCACTTTTCAAACTTCAGAAAAAGTGTATGAGAATTTTATTTGGAGATAAAGAAGCCTATCTTGACAAATTTAAAACCTGTGCCAGGACAAGAGATATTGACAACCAATGCCTTGGCCCTGAGTTCTACAAAAGGGAGAACAGCAAACCACTTTTTAATAAAAATGGTATAATGAATGTCCGAAACCTTCACATCTACCACTGCGGTAACGAAATTTTCAAAATACTCAAATTTAGAACCCCATATGTATGTTCGAAAACTTTTACTATCCAAAAGGAATGGAAAAGAAACCAGACTGTTAACTCCTACCCCATCTAATAGCTTTTTCTATATAGGTAGCCTCGTATGGAATGTTGTCCGAGAACTCATCAAAATTTATGATTTTTCATTCAAAATAGGTCCTACTAAATCACAAATCAAAGAAAAAATTCTCAAAATCCAAAACGAAGGTGATCCATGTGATTGGCAGCATGGGACCTGGAACACTCTGCAGTATCATCAGTACTAAACTTTATCTCGAAGCCTCCATAAATTAAAGACTACCCTGTGCATGAAAAGTAGGCAGGAAAGATGATGTCATTATCATATCATGATGTAGTGAGTTGATGACGTCATACCACCTATTTCTCGTGCACTGCGTTTAATTTGAGAATTTGCAGCAGTTACACATAATTAAGTTATCTGTAATCACAATAAAATGAAAACCATGCCCAGTCTCTTGTTACATTGAAACATTCAGCCAAATTCATAAAATGTTTTGTTTGTTGACATAATATTGCCTATTTAATAAGTTGATATTATGTAACTTAGTGAGTTTAACATTAAGTATGTTGAAAAGTTTGAAACTCATCCATTTTAAGAAAATTGACTTCGCCTACATTATACAAACACAATAAAATATTCTTATAATGATATATACTAGAAACAAAGACTATCCTAGCTTCAAGTGCTGATACACTTAAAGGAAGCAATAAGCCTCCAGCCTTGCGACCTTGCGTTTCGCCAGCACTTGTAAGCCTACCCTCACTGGGTAGGAGGTCATCTAAAGGCGTGGGCTAAGTCAAAATCAAAGAAATTTTACTCCTGATCACTTTGTTAGAATGTCCTAATGTTATACAATTCCCCTACACCCTGATATCAGAACCCTATCATCTGTATGCTCTAATGTTAGAGTTTCCCTATCACCCTGAAACCAGAATCCCCTATTAGAATATTCTAATCTCATATTGATTTCAATATTACCCTGAAACCAGAATTTTTATCATATTTTGTATATATTCAGTATTTAGGTGTGTATAAAGAAATGCGAAATAAACTTTTGTTTTATTCTGAACTTTTGTTTTATTCTGAAATGATGAAAATGATGATGAAATTGTTCAAGAATGTGATGTTTGTCCTCCCTGTAAGGATGTTGTCAGTGAAGACCAGGAGGGACTGTTTTGTGAAGGATGTAGTACCTGGTTTCACAGAAAGTGTGCCAAAACCACAAAGAAGAAGTTCCAGCAACTGATTTTATCAAATCATGATTGGTATTGTAGTACAAGTCCAGATGGCAATGAAGACATGAGTCAGGATATCTCATGGGGGAATTACAAAAGAAAGCATGAAGTGATATCAAAAATCAAAACAGTCTATACTGAAATTGCTACTTATCAGTTTTCTTGTGTGTTAACGGCTCTCTTATCAGCAAACTGCAACTTGCTCCCACTCAGCAACAACCTTTACCTTTGTACACAGCCGTGTACTGTGTACAATTTCGTGGTACTACAATATGGATTTTTCTTTGGAAAAACTATACAGTGTGGAAAAGAATGTGGATTCTGTTTTCGGTGCTGTTTTCGGATTCAACTGGAATGTTGTCAACTTTGGTGATGACCTGTGACAAGATGGCTCTTACCAAACTTGTTCTATCAGCTGTGAGTGTCCTAGGAAAGAGCAAGGAAATGTTGCGATCAGCATCTATTTGTGTTGAGATGCTAAATCAGGATCAGATTGGAAACCAGAAGACGTTGCTGAACCTCCAGGACGAACTACTGAAGAGTAAGACAGAGCAGGTACAGGTGGTGCAGAAAACTGTGGAGACTGAAATCCGGAGTTTCAGTGATGCAGTGAAGCAGGGATGTGATGGGAGATTGACATCAACCCAAGTAAAGGCTGCAGTTAAGTCTGCTAAAATGGAGGACGCCAAGAAGCGAACAGTGATGGTGTTTGGACTCAGAAAAGGCCCTGATGAACGTCTCAGGTCTAAGGTAGCAGACTTGATGAGTGTGAGCTGTTCGACTTCGAATCCCTCTGTCAGAGACTGCTACTGTGTTGGAACAGTGAAGGAAGGAGCAGAGCAACCCGTTAAGGTGATTCTCGGTAGCAGTGAGGCAGCAGCTACAGTATTGAGGAATGGTAAGGTGTTGCAAAAGTTGACGCATTTCAGGAAGGTGTATGTCGCCCCTGACAGGAGCCCTGAGAAGAGAGAAGAAAGAAAGAATCTTGTTGCACAGATCTAGGAGAAAATGAGCAGCGATCCCCGACCGTTTTACTTCATCAGGAACGGTGCTGTCTGCAGCAGGGGGAAGGACCAGGAACCCTCCAAACTGTCAACCAACTCTTCCTTATCATCCTCTGCCATGAGGTCTGCATCGTCATTGGTCATCCCAGGGATTGCACCACCAGGCCGGACTTCAACACCTGCGCATAGTCTGCAACCTAATTTGCACTGAATAGACACATACCTCACATGTGCCTTCTCAAAACTCTGAGTGTCTGCATATTGTATATTTATATGTTTTGAGAGTTGTTTTGTGTACTATGTGTGGCGTCACAGCATGGCAATCCAGCCACTAGGTGCTGAGGACACTTAGAGCCCGAGCGCACTGCTGACAGAAGGCACTAGTGTCAAGGTGAATGGTGTCAAGAGTGCAATTAATGGTGTCACTGTAATTAGAGTTTACTGGCGTCAGGCTCAGAGTGCGCTTGTATCAGAATGCACTGGTGTTAGAGTATAATGGTGTTAGAGTAAACTCGTGCCAGATTGCCCTGCTGTCAAAGCACACTCATATTTCAGAGTGACGGGGTCCTTGGGAGGATATTGCGCAGCATGTTCTCTTACAAGGTGGTCTTGTCTCTGGCACTTCTTGTGTCACGAGGCAGCCAGCTAAGTCCTGTTCCACCCTCCGGCTTACTTCGCTCTGCCAGGTGCACCCCGGGTCACGCTAAGGTTCAGGCAACACAGAGCTGACTCTCATCCAGCTCTGTGTCCATATCATCCCACTTCTCTGTCCCCCCCTGTTTTCACCCTCCTCACCTTACTTCACACCACGCAGCCCTTTCCTTGGCTCTCTTCTTCCTTCCCTCGTAACCCCCTTCTTCCCCAGTTACTTTGAATCCCTTTTCTTGCTTGCAGTTCTGCTACTTTCCTCCTCTCTTCCCCCTTCAGGCATCTCCCAGAGACTGGTGATCTGACACGCAGATTAACACAAGGTATACTATGAGTCACAACTCCACTTTGATCGCAAACAGATGCAAATGAACATACCCAGATCCCACCAATTACACCTATTCAAATCATTTTCGAGCTTATCAAGAGCGCAGCGCATGCGCATGCAGTGCGTGCGCAGGCTGCATGCAGCTTATCAGTTATGTTGTTACCATAAAAGTCTCAACGACCAACCCTTTCAGGAAACCTTTCAGCAACTCTTTCAGGACTACTCCCTAAGTACAATCGATCATGTCCCCTGTGCAGTGTGTAGGCCTCCCTGTACGGCTGTGCATAGGCACTAGCCAATGAAGAACCTGTGCGCAGCACTAACTTTTTGAGGGCATTGTTGCAGCAGTTGGAGCATGTGAAACTACCAGAACACTGGATCCAGTCTAGTTATAGAGACCCCACATCCTACCTGGTTTCACTAGACAGGGCCGACTGCAGTCATCACAATCATATCTCTGCACTAGAGCTATGCTAATGCAGAGACGTACTCACTGGAGTACTAAATATGATTACTGCTCGCATACCACCAAGGAACCATGTCGGCCAATGTTTCTGGAAGGGTATGGTCGGGCATATATGTCCTCCAATCCTGTGTGTTGGGGGCACTACAGGGGCTTTAGTAAGCCTTATGTCAACTATCTATCTATCTATCTATTTCAGAGTGACGTAGTGTTAGAGTGCACTGGTGTCAGATTGTACTGCTGTCAAATGCGCTGGTGTCCCAGTGATGTAGTGTCTGCAGAGTGCGCTGGTGTCAGAGTGCACTCCAGTGTCAAAGGGTCAGAGTTTAATGGTGCTAGAGTGCACTAATAAGAGTTTCAATCTGGTGTCAGACTCAGGGTGTGTTTGTATTAGAGTGCACTGGTGTTGCAGTGTACTGGTGTCAGATTGTACTGGTTTCAGATTGCACTGGTCTGAGAGTGCGCTGGTGCGAAAGTACGCTGGTGTCAGAGTGCACTGGTGTCAAATCAGAGTGCACTGGTTTCAGATCAGAGTGCACTGGTCTAAGAGTGCGTTGGTATCTGAGTGTACTGATCAGAATGCTGAAGATTCGTTATTTTTGAAACTTGAAATGCATAGTGTAATTCGTTTTTAACTATTAAGCTATTATTATGGTAATTAGGTTTTTCTCAAAAATTTAAACTTCAAATGGAAGTTTAATTTAAGTTCAGTTAGAAAGAAATTTTTCTAGAAATTCACCCTTTTTAAAGTTAAATCAATCAATAAAACATGATTTTAGTTGTATATTTATGCAAAATAGTGAAAATTTGGGCCATGAAAAAGAGAATTTGCTCTGAATGTAAATTTTGGCCCCCCTTAGTTTTCGAAAGGCCCCCCTAGAAAAAAAATCTAGGGGGGGGGCCTTGGCCCCCACTAGCTGGAAAAATTGTGTAATGGCATGTGTATATCCCTGTTTAACTATGAGTCACAACTCCACTTTGATCGCAAACAGATGCAAACTAACACACCCAGATCCCACATAATTACACTTATTCAAATCATTTTTGAACTTATCAAGACTCTTGATAAGTTCAAAAATGATTTGAATAAGAAATAAATTTAAAATTTGAAATAATGGGTCTGACGATGTCAGACAAGGAGGGAGGGGGTTGGAAATGGGCAAAAAGTGGTATGTGTCCCATATAACTCTGGCTGAGTGACGTCACAGATCCAAAGGTCAATTTTTCTGTATCCTGAACCTAAATATGGCCCTAACCAAAACCCTAACCTTAATCCTGATCCTAAACCTAACAAATCCTGATCCTAACCTTCACCTAACCAGGTGCTAACGCCAATCAGCGTTAGGAGTGAAACGACAGCGCCCTCTGGGCCCAAAAGAGGGCTCTGGTTAAAGTAAATCCTAACCCTAACATTTAATTAATTAATTAATTAATTACTTCGTAATTTACAAACAGTGTGTCACTGGGTTATAATAATTTAAAATAGAAAATAAATAAATAGCCTATGAAATAAATACTATAGTATGATTAAAGATGTGACACACGCCCTCTAGTTGCAGGGAAAAATGAGTTAATTTAAAACAGACATGAGCAAGTATAGATCCAGTCTAAGGAAACGGCTGAAAAACAAAGGTTCTATAAGAACCTTAAATTATCCTAAAATAATAATAATAGAATAGAATAGAATAGAATAAATTATGGTATTAAACCATCACGCTTCCTTTCATTATATCAAAACAATAGCTTCCACTAAAAACACACCTTTTAACCCAGGTGTCCATTTATTCAATTTTCAAGAGCATTTAAAAATCAAATAACAGAATAATCTAGAACTGTTGATAGTTTTATGAGATAGCAGTGAAATAACAATTAAAACTGAAGGAAAGCAAAAAACTTCATGCAGACCTTGTCATAACCATGAAAATAAATAAAACATCAAAAACCAAAATATACATTCACAGTGTGATAAAAAGTAACTTCTGTCAATATGAACTACCAAATAATCTAAGCAGTTGATTAATAACTTACTATTGAGCCTTTAAAAACAACATTACAAGCTTTCCAATCAATAACTAATGTTTATTCCTTTTCTTTTAGCCACATATGGGTTACTTCTTAAATACTCATTAAATTTCACCTTATTAGTCAAATAATTGCTCCCTTCTATTTTTTCCAATACCAATGAAGAAATATGCCAGAAATTGTCATGACAAAGGGTATCAGTTTCCTTTTATAGTACTCCAAACTAGTTTTTGAAGTGGTTAACATCAGAAGCTTCTCTCACAGATTTAGGAAGATTATTCCAATAAGATCTAACTCTCTCTGAAATAAAATTATCATTCAATCTATTAACATCTCTTGACAAATTAACACCTGAGTTTGTTTTAGGCATCAATAGATTTCTTCTACTTCTTCCAAGTTTAAACAAGTTCTGACCATACTGGACCTTATTATTAACAACTTTGAATGTTTCTATGAGAGATCTCCTCTTATTCTCCTTTCAGCTAATGCTGTTGTTAATTTAAGCCTTTCCAACCGCTCACTGTAAGGAAGTGTACCTATGCCATTAATAAGTCTAGTGAAACGACGCTGGACTCCTTCCAAATCCAAGATGGTACCCCAATTCCCATGGTGAGCGGTGGGACTCCAAATTTGCACACAGTATTCTAGTTTAGGTCTAATTATTGCCTTATAAATTCATAACATAATATCAATGTCTTTATCTATAACATTTCTGCTAATCCAAGCTATTGATCTATTAGCATCTTTTATACATTTACTAATATTGCAATCCCATTGTAGGTCATTTTTTACCAATACACCTAAGTCCCTTTCAGTGCACGTTTCCTGTAATACTACGCCATCTAATACATATTCATTTCTTGGGTTACTATTCATGCTTATATGCATCACTTTACATTTATCAATATTAAATTTTAAAAGCCAAGTTGCTTCCCAGCATTCTAATGACCTCAAATCATCTTTAGTGATTTTATAGTCAACAGCATTAACAACAACCTTCAAATCATCAGCAAATATTTTAGAGACATTTCTGATCCCATTAGGCAAATCGTTGATGTGAGAACAAACAGTAAAGGCCCTAAAACTGAACCTTGAGAACACCAGATTTTTACACACTTAGGATCAGAATATTCTCCCCCTAACTACAGTTTTCATAATTCTATCAGTAAGAAAATTCTGTATGATTGATAATGTGTTACCACTAATACCATAGTTTTCTAATTTAACAAAAAAAGTCTATAGTGGGGAACTGTGTCAAAGGCCTTCATAAAATCAAAAAAGAGTACATCTACTGGCAAGCCATCGTCAAGTAAATCAATCACAGTATCCACAGTCTCCAACAAATTTGATAAGCAAGATTTCTTAGGAATAAAACCATGTTGATCAGTTGTTATGTTACTTTCAACAAAATTCAAAATATGGTCTCTGACTAACTTTTCATAAACCTTACATAAGATACAAGTGAGGATACAGGCCTATAATTATTAGGGTCATTTCTAGAATTCTTTTATGGAGTGATACAATGTTGGCTTCTTTCCAAATGTCAGGGATTGTAGCTTCTTTAGCACATTTATTAAACAATGTTGTTATTACTTGTACAAATTTATCATTTTCAGCTAACGATTTCAATAGTTTGGGATGTACACCATCAGGACCAAAACTCTTGTAAACATTAAGATTTCTCAACTCATTATAAACATCAGCACAATTAATCACAATATCTTCACATTTGTTAATATTTTCACTATTATAACAATCTTTTGGCAAAGGACCATAGGGCTCTTCAACAAAAACTGAACTAAAAGTATCAGCAAGACACTCAGCTGTCTCCTTATCATTAGTGGTACGAGAGCCATTAGGTCTTACCAAATTTGTTATAATATCTTTTACTTTGTTTTGTGATCTCAAATATGAGAAGAAAGCACGTGAATTATGCTTAAGATTCTTTTGTGACTTTCTTTTCATATTTAACTCTAGCATTACAATCCAAGTTCTCAAAATTTTGTTGCTTCTCTAGAGCAATACTCCAATTTTCAATGGTTGGACAGGCATCAAAAACATTCAAGCTTTGTTTTTACATCTAATTGCTCTTTTAACTGATCTATTTACCCAGGGGGTGTTATAATTTTTATCAATATTGTTCATATTCATTTGCAATGGAACCTTGCCAGTTAAAACATTTATATTATCCATAATTTCAGACCACATATCATGAACAGACATATCTTCTAAATCAACTTGTTGAAAATCCCAGTCCAGTTCCTGTGACCATTTCAAGATCTCTTCAGCATCAACTTTTGACCAGCATCTTCTTTCTTCATTTGAGGCTTTATTTTCTTCAAGATTTGACGGGTGTGATACATTTAGCTCTGTTGTTAAAGTGACATGATCACTTTTGCCAAGTTGGGGACCTAGTTTAAATTCATTCACAAGACTTTCATCAGTAAAGAATAACTGATCTAGCAGACTTTCTTGCAGAGTACCTGTGGTTGCATTTAGTCGACGACGAGTTGTTTCAGTGGTTAGTAGCCATGACAACCCAAGTTCATGAACTAAATCCAGATAGCGCTTCTGTCTTAGGAATATTTCATTGGTAGAATCATTATCAACAATGGTTCCTGATACCCAGGAAACATGAGAGAGATTGTAATCTCCATAACAAAACTTTGCAATGTATTTCTCATCTTGAAAAATATCTTTCATAAAGCTAAGGAGCTGAAAATCTTGCTTTTTGTTTAATGAAGGTGATCTGTAGACACACCCTATTAAGACTTTTCCCAAATCACAGTCTAAAGATACAGCAACTGAATCAAGGCTTTTGAAAATTTCTAGAACTTCAATATTCTGTTTTACATAGATCACAGATCCTCCACATTCACTAACAGGGTTGCTATTCAAACTTTTGTCTAATTTGAAATCTCTGTCCCCACGATATGAGTTATATCCTGGCAGCTCAAATTCAGCACTGCTCAAGCTATCATTGAAGTGGGACTCAGAAACACATAATATATCAAAATTTTCAATCAGTAGAAGCTGTTTCAGTTCTGTCATTTTGTTTGTAAGACAGCAGGCATTAGTGTAAAAAACTTTAAGCAGATGTTTACTTTTCTTATCATCCTTGACATCAGAGTATTGTTCTATGATTGGGATGATTTCTGATTGACCCGTAGTTCTTTCATGCGGTTTCTTCGCTGCTCCCTCACTAAAAAATGGGCATGTCTGTCAGCACGGCATAGGTCAGGGTTGATCCAAAAGTCAGTGCCTTCTACTCTATACCCTTTCCCATTATCATGCCAGTACTGAGCAGTGTCAACATCAACCATCACAACAACTAATGAACGAGGAGTTGAAATGCCTTCAGCATTTTTCATGATTGAACCAGTTCTGAAGCATGCTTTAATGTCTCTTCTGTCAATTCCCAAGTTATCACATATGTATTTCATATCATGGTCATTTTTCTCCTTACCAGTTGAGGTTTGAGATAATTCTGGAATTTTGTTTATAATCACGTTACATTTTCTGCGTTCACGTTCAATTTGGTTGGTGTCCATCTTTCTACAAACCTCATTGATCACCACTGTTGATGTGGTTGCTTCTTTAACATCTTCTATTATCTTTTTCTGCACTTCATGTGACTTACCAACTGTCACTTCTGCAAAAGTTTTAACTGATTCATTGGTTTTTCTGGACACTTGTTCAACCAGTCCTTTAGTAGCTGTACCAACTGCTTCCTGTGTTGCAGTAACCACCAACTCCCTTAGTGTGGTAGAACAAGCATGTTCAACCTCCTCTTTCACAATAGCACGAAGATCAACATCTTTTTTCCTTGCTGTGGCAAACAGGGGCTTGAAACATTCAAAACATTTCCAACCAACAATTTGTTCCACACCAGACTGCCTTAGACCTTTTAAACCAACACAACAACAGTGAAACCATTGATCACATGATTGACATGATATCAGGCATGATTCTGTAACCTCTCTTAGGCATGGACACTGGCCTTTATCAATAGCAGCCTTTTTGCCAGCTGGTGATCTTCCTGAGGGTGACCTAAAACTGTATTTTTGCAATGGTCTCTTCAATGTGAATCCACCATCACCACAATCTGAAGTATATCCATTCACCTCACTAACATCTCTCACTTTCAATGCACTATCTAAAACATGAACATCACTAGAATCGACATTCATGTTCAGAAAAAGCCAACAGTTCAAACGAAATCAAACGAAATAATAATAGTTGAACTTTAAACACTACTTTAAAGATCACTTTTACTCAGCAGTGTTTCATTCCAGTATGGCTTATTGGCTTAGAGTGAATTGAAGAAACTTTCGTAGGTATGTGCTACTTACATGCATTTAACATTGTGTCATGACAGATATCTGCCATTTCTGTGGGTGCCATGGACCTATCTTTATCCTGACCTTGTCGTACGTTGTCTGACCCCTTCGCCTTCGGCGGGCGCGCGCGCGAAGCGCGCGCGTCCGCCGCGTCCCTTACTGTGGCGACCCTTACTGTGGCATGTCGAACTCATATATGCGCGGCTTTTCAGTGCGCGCGCGCGGCGTACTAGTGCGCGGCTCGCTGCCTGTAACTAGCAGGCAGCGAGCCGCGCACGATTACACCGCGCATGAAAAAGCCGCGCACATATGCAGTATTGAATATGAGTTCGACACGCCCCAGTTAAAGTGCTAGGTGCGGCGGACGCGTGCGCCTTGTCAATCGTTGATTGTTAGGCGTTGCCTGACCCCCTCGCGCGTCAGACAAATCGTTGATAGGCCCTTCCGAGCGACGCGCCGCGCGCGTTAAACTAGGGATCTCCGGATCTGGCTAGAGCAATCATACATCGTACGACAACTGGGAAGGCTCAATCAACGATAGAAAATCAAGTCACGTGATCGTGACGTCATCATCTGTGTGTGGCGAACGGGTCAGACAACGGGTCAGACATTAATTAACAACTTGCTCTAACCATCGCCCTGTTCTGCGTGCGCGCGTAAGCACCTGGTCAGGTGAATCTGACAACTTCAATGGATTTATTGTATTTTTCTGAGTGACGTCATTATTTGCCCTAACCAGGACCCTGGTTACGCGCACGGCGCGACGCCCCTGGTTAGGGGAAAGCCCGCATAGGTGTTGTCAGACGTTGCCTTCGGCGGATGCGCGCGCGCCCACCGAAGGTGAAGGGGTCAGACAACTTCTGACATCATTGCCAGGCGTGGCTTGGCCCCCTCGCGCGCGCGAAGGGGCACACATTCAGACAACGTCTGGCAATGACATCATAGGTGTGTGTACGCGCCACGCGAGCCAAACAGGGATATACGTGTTTACTGTTTGGCAAGTTTTAAGCCATGATTTGCTTGATGGATTTTCCCATCCCTGCGCGCAACACTCGGAGGTTTGGAGGGTCGTGTTGCGGAAAACGTTGCGTGCGCGGCGGAGGGTAGGGTAACATCCTACAATTCGCGCGCGCCCGCCGAAGGCGAAGGGGTCAGACAACGTATGACAAATCAGGGGTATACGTATAGGAACGGAACGATGTTCCCCTAACCAGGGGCGTCGCGAAACGACGCCCCTGGTTTAGCGCCCCTGGTTTACGACGCCCCTGGTTTAGCGCCCCTGGTTTAGCGCTTGCCGCGCCGCGCACTCCGTGCGCGTAACCAGGGTCCTGGTTAGGGCAAGGAACGATGAAACCACCAAAAAGTAAGCCGCGCACTGACGAGCAGTTCAGCTTACTAGCATAAATCGAGCGCCATTTTTGAAGCGAATTGATGGAGCGCGCTACCTCGTGTCACATTACAAATTTGATACTTTAGCTGGGCGAGCTTTTGAAACCTTCTACATGCCATCTATTCTGAACCCCGTGAAGGGGAACAACGGATTTGATTCCCTGGATCACCTGGAAAAGTTTTCTCAAGTAGTGGAAAAGAAGATCAGAAACCTTGAGAAGCGCAAGGTCTGTACTCTGTACCATTGATTCTTGTTGTAATTAATTAGTTTTAGTTTGTTTGTAATTGAGATACCCTTTTTGCTGCAAGATTCTGTCATTTACCGAGTGGAATTAAAGTAATTTGTTAATTGATTTTGTCAGATCATACCGTATAATTTGCCGTTGTTTTCCATACGCAATGAAAGGCTTTAGATGGAATCAGGCTTCCACGCCTCGAGACGGGCATCGTATTGTAGCAATGAACAATAACAACGGCGGGCTTAAAGTAATTCTACACCGAAAACATTCACCCGAGCCAATCCTTCAAACTGTACGAATAAAATTAAATTAAAAATGAATTGAAAAGTATCTAACTATTTAAAAGTATCTAACTATCTAATTAACTATTAAAAGAGGGTTGATATGTTGAATCTCTCCATGATCGGTCCAGGATTTGAGGGATGCATGATGCCATGATGTGGTCATTTATCATTGCAAAAAATTAAATTAATCTTCAAAATTTATGATTGATTGAAAACGCCCGATGGGCGCTGTCATGTGCCTCATTAAGAAATATGAAATATATACAGAAATATCTTCTTTGTAGAACAAATACAGTCATGTTTGTAGTCAAGCCACAGAACTCTCCAACAACTCCAACCATAGTCTTTGACGGGATCCATGAAAGAAATGCCTTCATCAGAGAGCTAGGCAGATCCAAATAAAGCATGAGACACCAAAAATGATATGGTGTACTGAAAGCTAACACTTTGGTACACGGACTTGCGACCGTGTTGTGGGGTTGAATGCATTTGACGGGCGCCCAACGCTCCCCCAACCGCAAGATGTAGTGTGTTAGTTTCAGAAGCTCCAAGTTCACCAAGGAAATTAAGTTCATCAATGTCTTTATCCAGTGTAGGGAAGATAAAGTTCCATCTGGTCCTAACAAGATCAAGAGATCAAGTCGACTGTGTTTACTTGTAAGCATATACAGAAATATTCCACTATGTTACATAGCACATTTCATGATAATACCAAACTATCCCTTGAGCCCTTGGAATTCTAAGACTAAAAACGCCAATTGGGCATAATGGCAAAGGAAATCAAGAAAAAATGAAATCCCCTGCAATCCATCCGGGATGAGATTGAACGAAACCGGAATTTCGCGCTTGTGAGAAGATTTGCCACGAGATCCTCTCACTGACATGAGCACACTTTTAAGAAGTGCGAAGGACAGTTTTACTCGCATCATACTGATAACGTCTCGGTATTCCTCTTTTGTCTTCTCAGCAATGAGTTCTGCAGTCCTCTTATGAAAAGCCTGTGCATGTGGAGCCATTCCTCCTGACGTGCTGTACACGAGGGGTGTAAAGCTACACTTCTCCACCTGGATGACTCGCTGTTCATAGTCCCTCATCTTAATGTTCTCATGCTGGGTGTAGACCGACTTGATGTCGGGATCCTTGTAAGTGTCAGCATTGGGATGGAAGATTCTGACATCGAACATCGTGCTGTAAACATTTTATTCAAATTCAAATTCAAAGTCTTCTGGAAAGGTCCCCATAACCCTCGAGCAGAAATGTCGAGGCGTTTGTTTGTTTGTAAACCCCAGACTCCAGAGGGGTACCACTAAGGGCTTTTAAAAATATGGGTATAAAATAATATTCAATCATTAACCACAGGGCAAACAACATAGTTCACACCCGACACGTATAACAAGCAGTTTTGTGCGAAATTTCTGTCAGATTTTAAAACACTTTGGTGACTCTTTAAACTTGAAAAATGAATGTCAAACCCCGCTTAACACACTGTACACACCAAAATTATGAGCGCAGAGAAAAAATCATGCCCCATCTTTTTCAACCTCAGTCACTATGGTCCCAAATTTTACAATACGATTGTTACTTGACTCCCCTCTTCTTCTTTCTTTCTTCGATGAGGAGTTTGTGAGCTGCTCGCTCCTCCAATGTCCTGTCTGGTCGGATGAAAACTGAGCTGAACTTCTCCGAATGGCGTAACTTCCTGGCTTGCAGAAGCACATGTCTCGCAGTGCTGGCGCACGAAAACGTCACCTTAACCGGTCGAGGTCTCTCCTTGCTCCCAGTCTTCCCCACGCGACACACGTCAGTTGCAGGTTTCATCCCGAGCTCGCCGAATACTTCCTGTACCTTGTCTGACAAGTCCTCACTCCCCTCCTCCAACATACCAAACACCATCAAGTTCTTGTTCCGGTCTTCTTCTTGGACAGCTGATTTGACAGCGCTTTTCAACTTCTCTGTGCTGAACTGAGCAACTGATTCACTCGACCTCACAGCATCACTGTACGTCCTGATTTCCGCTTTAACTGTCTCTGAAACCGACTCTGTCACAGCGTTCTGCACTGAAGCTAGAAGTTTGTCCCTTGTATGATCAGGTCGTGTTGCGAGCAATGATCGCCTTTTGCGACTTCACTAGGTCTGATTTCACGGTACTCAGCTCCGTCCTCAGTAGTCTCAGGCTTTCATTTTGCAGCTGAACAAAGGCGAACGCCGACAAAAACATGGGTGCTATGGTCTCCTGGCTCAGACCCCGGCATTTTGCTGACGTCACGTTGGTTGGAGCGTCGCAGTTCATCTCCCTCATCACGTTTCCCATCCATACACTCGCTTTATTCATTGGTTCGTCGATCATCTTTTCATCGGTGGGCTGTGCGATTTCTTGCTTCCATATTCCCTTGGACTGTCTGACTAGGGTCAATCGGGATCAACTCAGGCTCAGTTTTAACGTCATGGCAAACTTCCCGTAGAAAAGCAGCATTTGTGTCACGAATCTTGTTGTGTCTGAAGATCAAGTAGCCACCATTTTTACAAATCAAGGTGTGGTCTACAGAGTTCTTCTTGCCACAAACACAAATTGCTGGGATGTTAGGAATCTGCCAGCCGTATCTCAGCCTGAGTGCATCCCGAAACTCTTCCTTGTTCAGCACCCACCGAGAGAACCTTGGGAAGAACAGTGAGCCATGCCCCGGCACCCTTCTCTTGGGCCAGGGTGATCGACCTTTCAGCCTCTCATCAGAAGAGTTGGATACGATGGCAGAGATCCTCCTCAGCAGCCTCATCCCTTGGTTTGCACGACGTGAGGATCATTTAAGCTAAGCTTGACTTGCGTACCATTCATATCTGACGTCACATTATACGTTAAAAGTGAGGTACAAAGTTCATTACTTGCACTGCAATTGGAGCAGCCGTTTCTTATATCAATGAAATCACAGACTACTCTATCTTTGAGGCACTTGAAACAAGAGGTGGCATTTGTCACCACTCCTAAGAGCTCATCTGTCAGAAGATCAACACTCTCCCCATTTGAGCAGAAAAATGTCGCTACATTCATCTGACACTTGTTGCCTGAGTGCAGAGAAAAACAGTAAATAATTGTCTTATATTACTATATTATTATCTTATTATTAAGCTTTTCCGGAAAAAACCGGTTATGAATGACCGAAGTGTAATATTTACCTATTATAACTAACCCGACATAGGTAGTAAGTATTAAACACGGCATTAAGTTGAATAGAATAAAACTGAAGATTTGATACATACTCAGATCAAGTACCCTATACTCTCGCACACTCCTAATGAACTTGTTTTCAGATCTTGTTACGATTGCAAGATTGCTGATTCCAATTCGTTCGATATCATCCACAGTTAACTTTTTTTCTAGTCCACACAATATTAGTTCATTGTTGAGTTTTGCAAGGAAGCATCCCTGATTCAGGTCTTGGGAATCGTAGATGAGGTTGACCAGGTATCTACAAAATCAGTGTAAGTAATTGTTAGTCATATCAGGATGAGGGTCGTCAGACCCGAGTGTAAAGAAATATGACGTGGTTTTGTCGGAGAATAGTCAGTCCCAGCTATTTCTGGTCGGGTTATAACCCGGTTCCATGATCTCAGCTGTGACCACGTACCTTCGATAATGAAGTCGACACGCCTTGTCCATTATCCAACTTACACAGTCTCGGCTGTCTCCTCGACTGTGTAAGTTTCAGTATACGGTCACCACTTCGACATGTAACCGCTAATTATGTAAGCAGCATATAATATTGAAAGGTAGATACGAGACCTAGAAATACCGTATGATACATTGTTAGAAATTCCTAGCATAAAATGGTTAACAAGGTTTTTGAATGATGACCAAGAATACTCATTAAACTATGAATTAATTAAATACGAACCTGCGAACTTTACTATTCTGGTAATATATCACACCATCCTGATTTTCATACAGGGATATCAGAGCCATTACTTTCTCGGGGTGACTACCACTGTTCAATTTAACATGAGGCCTCCATCTTTGTAGAGTTGAAAGAGAAGGTGACACATTGTTTACAGTGCTCACAAAACGCTTCAGACGCTCTAAGTGATCTGAAGGAACTGGTTTTGGTGGAGCATGGGTCCCCCTGACAAGATGAAAATTGCCTTCAGATAAAGAATTGCCTAGCTTCATGGCAAACTGTTTTATTGTTGGCCACTTATCCCAGTCATGGACCTTCCTAGGATGTAAAAGAAGCATTTCAACAAGAGCATCTAGTTGTTGAAAGATGACATGATTTGGGCTTAGCAGCTCCAATCTGATTAATATGTCCACCCAATGTGATATGTAGTTATAATCATCGAACCTCTTGAATTGCCATTTTTCTACAACTGAAGCTGGAATTTCACATTTCAGTCGTGACGGAAAGTCTTCCACTTCACATGAGCTGGCATTTAAATTCAATGATTTCAAGCGTTTTAGTACCTCTGATGACCATTCATCAGACAGATCATGAGTTTCTAGATGTCGTTGAAATTGGCTTATACTGTTGATATTTATGGGTATCAGTTTACCTTCACAACTATGGCCAAAACATATAGCACGGACTGGATTTAAAAGGATGACTTGTTCATTCATCTTAGCCCTGTACTCTATGTCAAACAGTAGTCTGTCGTAGTTGAAGACAGTGATGGCTTCCAACCGGTCTTCACAGCCAGGTCCCCACCCATTACTCTGAGCAATTTCTGCTGTAACAGCTGCCCTTTCCTTCTTTTTATTCCCAGTTCTTTTAAACAGGAACCCAACTGAAGTTGGTTCTCGAGTTATTAGCAATATTGAATTAGCCAATCAATATTTACCAATTAGGGACATAATATAAAGTATTTCCACATACTAGACGTACTCCGTTGGAAGTTTATTTGGTATTTTGACTTTAATTTCAACCATCATGGTTCTCGAGGAATTGCAGATAACTTCTTTAATTGATTAATTGGAAAATTATCTACTTACCCAATTGAAAATATAAGCCATAATTATAGTTACAGCTATACGTTTATTACGGAACCTAATTAAGTAATTAGCCCATGCATATCCTGATAAAATCCCATATTGACAGCAAAGTGTTCTTACGCTCTTCAATGGCACGTCTTGTCGGTGGCTGAGGAGTGGCTGAGGTTGAACCTCCAGAATCAGGCGGTGGTACACTGGTCATTCCTAACCGCCTGGTGATGTCATTCCATTTCCTAATGATACAACCTTTAGATAAATAATAACACGTAAACTCATGTCATGAAGGTATAGTTGATATAGATTTTGGCCTGAACTCGTAGGGTAGAGATTGATTGAATGACTCGACTTTCAAATAATTATTCATGGACGTTATTTACAGTCTTTATCATCGAGGATCAGGGGGTTAATCACTAAAATACCAGGCGGGCCAAAAAGAATGTTACAAAAGTAACGCGCTGTAACATTGGCTGTGTTTTCATTTTCGGGATGTCATAGATATAGGCTGTAAGTTTTTGCACCAAAAATTTAAAGTGTCTTGCTCAAAGAGTAATCAACAAAAAACCGGTTTTTCGGCCATATTTCAACATTTGAGAGTCAATAACTCGGCTTTTGTATGAAGTTTCTTGATGAAATTTAAGGAAGTCATTAAGAAACTCAAAACACAACCAATGTTACAGCCCGTTACTTTTGTAACATTCTTTTTGGCCCACCCGGAATTATCTATTTTTGCCCACCCGGAATTATCTAGGTAGGTCTAATCTCAAGATAATATTTAACCGGCGTAAGAATGAATACACCTTTTTGTACTTACTAATGGGTAATGAATCTGACACACAGTAGCCTGAATATCTGAAGAGCCACTACGCCTGCTATGAACTTACAAAGTGATATATCTAGACAGTAGACATTTACGAAAATTATTTTCCTGTTTTCAGTGTGAACGGTGTGATTGATAGGACATCAATAAAAGAATAAAGAAACACAAAGAGATAGGTCGATCAGGGACTTAATCCTTAATTGTGAACCAAAAAAGAATCTCAATTGGCAAAATCGATTCATTTTCAAACCATTTTGACTAATCCCTTGGACAAAAAGATTGTAAGTGGTTGCCAGATCAAGGATTTTATGCTCTGAAATAAACCATTAAGATCCAACCTTACTAAAAAGCCCTGGATCCTGGTCGAAAATGATGATTTGGGTCATTTTTTGGCCAAATTATTTTCAAGTAACTGAAGCACTGTATAATTTAGCCAAGTTATAAATAGAGAAAAAGAATTGCGTCTGCCGACACAGTTGTTGTTCCCATAGGTCGTATGCAGGCGGTAAATTTCCCTCCCCCGCGGTGCTTGATGTAACCTTAGCAGGAAAATACGAGAGCACGCATTGGCACGTGCCATTTCTTCTAAAATTCTTGCGCGTGTTTGTAAGTACAAAGTTTTTTCACTCAGTTCGTTGTAGATTTAGCGCCATTTTGTTGAATTGGTTTACATTTTGCATCAGATTGTGTCACCGTTTATTCACGCGATGTATATTCTTGAATGTTTATACTAAGTTGATATCACTTTTCATCTGGTTTTCAAATTTTGTGCTTTTGTTTTCTGTCGCTTGTTCTGAAAAGCAATGTTCCTCTATCACATCGACCATCGTATAGTCAAATTCAGCATACAGTCTAGTAGTTAAAATTCAGTTTGGAACTAAACCAAGTACAGAACCGCAGCTTTTTCCTCCAATGATCCTCACTCCTTCACTCCTAAGATTTAAGACACGAATCTTCCAGCTGCCCTTTATCTAGAATTCATCATAATTTAGGTGAGTTTGAGCATATATGGCACGGATGGGCCGAGTCAGCCTATAAGTCGACAACCGACTGCCTCAAAATATAGAAATTCCTGGTTTTGAAAATTTTGTTAAAAAGGCAGGTGATGCTACCTTTTACCCCCCGACTTTTTATCCCCCGACCTTTTACCACCCTAGGGTACAGGTGCGACCTTTTACACCCTGCTTTGCCTTTGATCTGTACTGTTTTCTGAGGGGGATAAAAAGGCGCACTTCTGCCATAGACTGCGACTTTTTATCCCCTATTGAAAACGAGCTCGGAATGAAGCAGGGGGATAAAAAGTCGTAGATAACGATAGAGCTGCGACCTTTTATCCCCGTTCAAGCTTCGATGGGGATAAACGGATAAACAGTCGTACCTAACCATAGAACTGTGACCTTTTACCCCCCACTTGATCACATTTCGAGGAGAAACTCGCGTGAATACGTTACGCTGTCTGGTTCGAGCAATGGTGTCAGGTACCAACTTACCAAGGATCGTATCATGATCCTTCAGTTCAAGCAGCAGGAACTCTTCCCTAAGTACACCTCTGACCTCGGGCGAAGATGCTTGCTGCTCTTTCCTTCGTTCCTTTCTGATTGCTGGTCTACTCGTGTCTGCCAACCTATTTCCTTCCTGACGTGCTCCCCATCCTCCACTAGAACTACTTCGAATCAACTTGGATCGGACTCCTATGTTCCCTCTTGTGATGTGGTATGTCTATAACAGAGATGCTCAGGGATCCACCAGGACTACCTTACAGCATTCCACCACTCCATCAACAGCCCCATTAGCATCCCTCATTCTGGAAACTCCCTGGAGTCCTTGGAGAAGCAGTAGACACACACAGCAGCTACCATCGACGACATTCAGAGAGGAAATTCCTTCGCCCACTCTACCAGAGAGAAGGAGAACGATCGGATCCAGAAGCTTGTCTCAGAGTACAATCTAGATCAAGCTGACACACTTCGTGGAATTGAAATTGCTTATTAAACACTTTCTATAGGTACCAATGGAGGATAAAAAGACGGGGGGGGGGGGGGGGGTAAAAAGTCGCACATGATCCTTAGGTTGGTAAAAGGTCGGAGGATAAAAAGTCGGGGGGGTAAAAGTCGAATACTCAAAAGGCATGGACGGACGGACAATGCTGATATCATAAAGGAGCAATCCGGGCACTTTCCAGAGATTACAGTAGTTGTATTGTGACTATACACATATCCTATACTTCTCACCTTCCCAAAATCCCAAACGCGATTTCTGCCAACCCTTCTTCAATGCCTTTTCGTAAAACAAAAGGCGTTGGGGAGGGAAAAATTAAAAGTTTTAAATTACATGAATTAATAACCATTACATTTAACCATTTTTTGTTTTGGCATCTGCTTGAAAAAATTTGGTTCAAGGGGCCGATTAAAATATTTCAAGAAAGATTCGATTTCTGGCGTTTGTCAATAAGGTACCTACACTCGTTGCAAAATGGTGCTTTTGATTTTAAAGATTGGAACTACCGTATGCATCAACTTTTGAAATAACTTTCATTACAACTTTCCATCATGATTGATCATGAACATTACAAGAGTAAAAGTTCTTGATGGTGAAAAAATTGCCTCTGGTCTTCTCTTTTAAACTGCGGCAGACCTGGGGAGTATCAATCCTGCGTATAATGGATCGTGCCTTATACCAGATTGTATCCTCCGCCAGGACCCACTCATCTTTCTGTGAAGTTCTCGCCATACACTTCACCCTACACTGTTTTACTTGTGTCCTACGTTTTATTTGTAATATTTCCCCTGGATAAAGTTCTTTATCGTACTCCACTATCACCCAGTCCCCCACCTTCAGCCATTGAATCCTTTCTTCAACTAGCTCATCTTCGGTTATTTCTGCAAATTTGCTCTTTTACTCACTTACTTACTTACTAACCAGAAAATTAATTCAATTTGAAATTTTGAACAGCTGTTCATATGACGTGTAAGCGGCTTGTTAAATAGTATTATATTCTAGTTAAATAATATTATATTCTATTTGACCGTTATAAAAATCTAATCAGGCTTTTACTAGAATGAACTACTACCTATCACTTACTGCTATTGTGTGAAGCTGATAATGATCCTGTTTCCTTTAATGTAACTTTTATCGGCTTTAAAGCTTCACTTGCGTCTTCAATTACACCCTTCGAGGTGGCAGAATCAATTTTAGAAAATTGCCATTCAAATCAGATTGTAAATGACAATATTTAATCTTCTCACAAATTCTAATCAGCTTTAAAAAGTCAAACGTCATTTTCAACCATCCATCACTCTATAAAAATTTCTAATTATTAAGTTAGAGTCATTAACGAGCTACACCCTATAAAATGTGTCCTTGAATATCAGTAGTATTAGAATCAGAAAAGGTGGACTACCAACTTACCAAGGTAAAATTGACACGTTTGCTTTTAGAATTAAGCTATTAAGTCCAGATACCAAATTAAATCACTGGCAGATATCAAGAGGTATTGCTTATTACTCAGTTGGCGGTACAGCGTGAGCCGTGAGGTATAATTAACTTTGCGTAAATGTACGATTAACAAACGAATGGGAGTGTTATATCGAAAATTATCACACGAGGCGTCAGCCGACTTTGACAATTTTCGATATCACACGATCCATGAGTTTGTTAATTGTATTATTACCCGACAAAACAGTACTCCCTACCACTCGGGTCTGACGACCCTCGTCTGAATTCAACGGTTTTATAGATTTTCGAGTGCTCCTTCATAAAATCAACAATTTATTTAACGATATTCTGCTCTATTAATCTGCCACTGTACAGTGTACAGTAGTTCTAAAAGGAGTGATATATCGATAATTATCACACGGGAGTTTGAGCCACGGGAGGGTAATAATCTTCCTTATTAACACTTAAAGTGCTGGGCTAAAGCACTTACGTAAAGTGCTGGGTGGGCAGAATTTGCCCACATATTTTAAGACCTATTTTTCCCACTATACAATATGATATTTTGAGTTTTTGGGATTCTATGCGTAATATATGACCTTTGTTCATCACTTTCTCATCAAAAAATATCCGTAAACGTCATTTTTCATAACCTTTAATCGACTTTGAGATTCTACTATAAGCAGCTGGTATTCTTTCAGGCCAAAATTGGCTTGTGGGTAGTATTTACCCACAGTGAAATCGTGGGCTATTTTGGTCCACGCAATTTTAAAAGTTGTTCTGTAATCGAGCTAGCTGTACTTATATCAATGAAATGTTTACATTGATATTTGAAGCTTATTGTTGAACATAATACTCCATGAAGAATGCTAAATTGTTGATCGAAGTCCATATAAAACGCCAAGTAAAGCGTGGGCTTTTAGTGTCCACAATCCTGTGGGTTGGTTTCGTCCACATATTTGGGCAATATTTGCCCACAAATCTCAGCTGTGGGCACAATATGCCCACAAAATCATTGCTAGTAAGAATGTATTCTTAGAAGCGTTTATTATTATAAGTATTAGTACTGTCTAAATAAACCTTGTATCAATCACGGGAAATGCTTATAATTTTGTCAAAAATGATCTGAATGCACATATCATTATAGTTGTGAGGATTTTCTCGAACATTTCTTTCTAAATTTCGATCCTACCATTGTACATACTTATACATGGTGTCTGAGATGAAATGAAATTTCAAACTCTAGTTATTGCAACTATATCAGTCAGATTCTACAAATTCAGATTTTATGCCAACCAGAATCATGATAAAATGATCAAAAATTTATGATCACCAATAAAAATGATAAGGCAGCTTTCTGAATTGAAATCAGTTAAGGAATTGCATTGAAATAATCAGTATCCGACCAGAATGAATAAAATATGACAGTGTGGGTATATTTTGACCAATGTGGTTTGTGGGCTTTTATGACGGTCCACAATTTGGACTTAAATTGACCACAGCCAATTGTTGGGCAAAAATTACCCACATGTGGGCAATTTTAGCCCACCCATATCAGCGATATGGGTGGGCAATTTTTACCCACAAAATCGAGATTTTATATCTCGACTTTTATATACTCCTTTGCGCCTCCAAATTCAGGGAAATAATCTCCTGGTTGATTTAGGAACCTACTAAACAGCTAGCCCAAGAAGACCGGATACATTTTGAGTTTCTTATGTTTGAAAATTTTTGAGGGCAGATTTTGCCCACCCAGCACTTTAAGGGCTTATTAAGTTATTAAATCTTCCTCATTTAGTAAGGGATGTATCTGCCCCAGGCTGTAACCCCCTGTGAACTAAATCCTCCCAAAGATGTTAGAACGTTTTTCGGTAGTTCATAGGTCATAGAAACCCCCTAAGAAATTTATCCAAAAAATTCCTTGGGGAACCTTGATTTTTACCCTTTTTTTACCCGCTGGTGGGTTAAAACTTTAAATGGCGATATCTCGGCTTCCTTTTTGAGATACGGAGCTAAACAACCACACTAAAATATGCGCAATGGACACATTTAGTTGGGCGGGTCACGGTCCCAGGTCGCTATTTTGAACCGTTTTCGAGATAATCGCCAAAAACCCCTTTTTCGCTATGCGCTTAAAGGGGTAAAAAGTGGTCCCGGTAAATACAGCTGTACTGTGGGTAAATTGGCACTTATTATGATCACAGACACGTCTATCAGTTCTTCATGGCCTAAAGTAACACCAGAAAAAAGTTATCCAAAAATTCCATAATTTAACCCCTTTTCACCCCTTTTTCAAACCCCGCGTAAGCCAAATTTTCAAATAGGGATATCTCGGCTTCCTTTTGAGATACGGAGCTCAATAACCACTTTAAAATATGCGCAATGGTCACATTTGGTTGGGCGGGACATGGTCCTAGGTCGATATTTTGAACCGTTTTCGAGATAATCGCCAAAAACCCCTTTTTCGCTATGCGCAAAGGGGTAAAAAGTGGTCCCGGTAAATACAGCTGTACTGTGAATAAATTGGCATTAATTATGATCATAGAAATGTTTATCAGTTGTTCATAGCCTGAAGTAACACCAAAATAAAGTTATCCAAAAATTCCATAATTAAACCCCCTTTTCAACTCTTTTTAAACCCCTGTGTAAGCCAAATTTTGAAATTGGGTTATTTTGACTTTCAATCGAGATACGGAGGTCTTACAGCTGTCAACAACCAATCTAGAATGTCTAGAAAGAGCACATTTGGTGGGTTAAAACATGGTTTCAAGTGTTTTTATCATACCAATTTGATGAAAATTTCTAAAAACCACATTTTTTGCCAAATTCAGTGGGCTAAATCTATAAAAGAGGTCGAAATATGTCTTAGGCGAGTAATCATTCTCACATAAGATGACCATTTCTGATTGTTAACAAAACATAAAACACTATTATAATCCATAAATTCCTCGTACTGAAATGGGGAAGCAGTAATTTTAAGTTTCGATATTAAAAAATAAGCAACTAAAATCACTTCTTTTCATCTTATAAGGGTCCTTCAGATTTAGATGCTACTTATCTTTCAAACCCATGAGGTTTGAAATAGCAGTGTTTCTGAACTTCTTTCTCCAGCAGAAGGCACACAGAATCATGCTTGCAACAATAAACAACATAACTGCTGCCAGTAAGGAAATTTCTGTCCTCTTTGACAGTTTGCCAAAGCTTCTCTCTTTATCAGATAAGCCTCATGGATGTTGGATAGTTGCTTTCATGATGTCATTCTCTAAAGAGGTATAAGGGCACACCGTACCCATTTATACATTTATGGTAACCATACTCCAACGCCCAGCTAGACTCATAATGAAAGTTGACAATTCCTTGCAATGCGAAATCATGAAAGGACAAGTTATATGTTGAATACATTATTAAGGCAAGAGCACGAAATTGATGCTTTAACCCATTAGTGCCCGGTGTAGCGAAAACGCAACCTTACTTTAACTGCATATTGTGGGAAGCCCATCAAGCCTAGAATACCCATTTTGGGATTTCTTGCTTCATAAAAGACTAATCTAACCAGTTCCAATCAGTTTAGGAAATTCAAGAACCTCTAAATGCATGATTTATGCATGGATGCATGCGGTTTTTTCACCGTTTCCAAGTGGTTTTAATTGGTGGCAATTTGAAGTACTTTCTACCGATTTTATGCATTTGTATTGAACTCTATCTTGAAGAGGAATAATTCATGGACATCTTGTAAAAAAATTGGGATTCTAACTCCTTATGTAGCTCTGATATAAACAATGTTATGAAGCTGTAGCAAAAACGCAACACCGGCATGAACACACTTTATGGGAACTACAAAATTGTCGTTTTGGCACAGATTTGTGCTTTTTTGACACTTCTGAACTTTTTGTTCTTTTTGTAATTTTTGTAATTTAGTGTCAATGGATCGATGGGGTTGGCAAGTAGGGGGAGCCCATGTATCCGTTTTGGTGACAAGGGCTCCCCCTATTCTAGGTATCACAAATTACAGAGTTCACCGTACCCAAGCTTCCCCTACACATGGGATAACCTCTTATGGAAGCTCCCCTATACACCGCTCCCCCTAATCTAGGGATCCCCCGATTGTCCGGGGCTCACCTCTATACCCGGTCTCGCCCATACCAGACTCACCCTTACCTTGGGCTTCGCCATACCAGGCTCCACCGAACCTCGGGCTTCTCCAATGCCTTGGGATAACCCCGATACAGGGGCTCACCCGTACCAGGCTCACCCTTACCTTGGGCTTCGCCATACCAGGCTCACCCGATCCTCGGGCTTCACGGATGTTCTGGGATAACCCCGATACAGGGGCTCACCCGTACCAGACTCACCCTTATCTTGGGCTTCACCATACCAGGCTCCACCGAACCTCGGGCATCACTGATGTTCTGGGCTCACCCTCAAACATGGCATAACCCATACCAGGCTCACCCTTACATTGGGCTTCACCGTACCTGGCTCCACCATATCCTGGGCTACACTGATGTTCTGGGCTATCCCTGAAACATGGGATCACCCATACCAGGCTCACCCTTACCTTGGGCTTCACCGTACTTGGCTCCACCTAATCCTAGGCTCCACCATAACTTGGGCTCACCCTGAAACATGGGATCGCCCACACGAGGCTCACCCTTACCTTGGGCTTCACCGTACTTGGCTCCACCTTATCCTGGGCTTCGCCATAGCTTGGGCTCCCCCACACTTATTTGGGCTCCCCATACCAACTCGGGCTCCCATATACCAATTTGGGCTCCCCCATACCAATTTGGGCTCCCCCATACTCCCATACTAACTAGGGCTCCCCATACTAACTCGGGCTCCCCCACACTAACTCGGGCTCCCCCATACTACCTCAGGCTCCCCCATACTAACTCAGGCTCCCCCATATTAACTCGGGCTCCCCCGTGCAGTACGGGCTCCCCCATACCAACTTGGGCTCCCCGTTCTAATCGGGCTCCCCCATACCAACTTGGGCTCCCCCGTGCTGTTCGGGCTCCCCCATACCAACTTGGGCTCCCCCGTTCTGTTCGGGCTCCCCCATACCAACTTGGGCTCCCCCGTGCTATTCGGGCTCCCCCATACCAACTTGGGCTACCCCGTGCTGTTCGGGCTCCCCATACCAACAGGCTCCCCGTTCTGTCGGGCTCCCCCCATACCAACTTGGGCTCCCCCGTGCTGTTCGGGCTCCCCCATACCAACTTGGGCTCCCCCGTTCTGTTCGGGCTCCCCCATACCAACTTGGGCTCCCCGAGTTAGTATGGGGTAGCCCGAGTTAGTGTGGGGAGCCGAAACAGTACGGGGGAGCCCAAGTTGGCATGGTTGAGCCTGAACAGCACGGGGGAGCCCGAGTTAGTATGGGGTAGCCCGAGTTAGTGTGGGGAGCCCGAGGTAGTAGGGGGAGCCCGAGTTAGTATGGGGGAGCCCATATGGGGGGAGCCCCTGTTAGTATGGGAAGCCCAAGTTGGTTTGGGGAGCCCATAATAAAGGGAGCCTGAGGTATGGGGGAGCCCAAGTTGGTGTGGGGGAGCCCGATTTAGTATAGGGGAGCCCAAGTTGGAAGGTGGATCCCAAGTAAGTATGGGGGAGCCCGAGTTATCATATGTGAGCCCGAGTTGGTAGGGGAGCCTATGTAAGTGTGGGGGAGCCCAAGCTATGGTGAAGCCAGGGATAAGGTGTAGCCAAGGTCGGTGGAGCCCAAGGTAAGGTGAGCTCGTATGGGCGATCCCATGTATCTTGGTGAGCCCAAGTTATGGTGAAGCCCAGGATAAGGTGGAGCCAAGTTCGTGAAGCCCAAGGTAAGGTGAGCCTGGCATGGGTGATCCCATGTTGAAGGGTGAGCCCAGAACATCAGTGAAGCCCGAGGTTGAGCCTGTTATGGTGAGCCAGGGTGAGCATCAGTGTGAGCCCTGTATCGAGGTTATCCCAAGGCATTGGTGAAGCCCGAGATTCGGTGGAGCCTGGTATATGGCCCGGCAATAAGGTGAGTCTGGTGTACGGGTGAGCCCCTGTATCGGGGTTATCCCAAGGCATTGGTGAAGCCCGAGTTTCGGTGGGGCCTGGTATGGTGAAGCCCGGCAATAGGGTGAGTCTGGTATGGGCGAGACCGTGTATAGAGGTGAGCCCGGACAATCGGGGGGAGCCCATTAAGGGAGCTGTGTACAGGGAGTCCGTGAATAGAGGTGATCCCAGGTTTAGGGGAAGCCTCCGTACGGTGAACTCTGTAATTTGTGATCCCGGGAATAGGGGGAGCATTAATGCCTCCCCCTATTCCCGGGCTCCCATACTTGCCAACCCCATTAAAAGGGACAAATGAGAAAATGTTGCATTATCGCAGCACTGGCGTTAATTTTTCCTTTACAATAATTTTCAATAATTTGAATGCTGCGATGTTTTATGGGTGCTTATTGAGTAGTTATAGACTCCCCTCAATGAATGTGGTGCTGAATGTTGCATAAGTGCAACGCTGGCAGCTCAAACAGTTGGGTTGATGATAAAAACATACAATGATTCCCATTTCCCATAGTATATTCTAGCATTGGTATCTGGCATTGCATACTGTATCTAACATTGGATGTTAGCCAATTCAGCCAGCCAGACACTGGCACTGTTTGCTCGGGTTCAGTCAGATAGTGACTTAGACGGCTGTTTGCTGAGGTTCAGCCAGAAACTGACATAGATTTCAGTTTTCTCGGGTTCAGCAAGAAACTGACGTGAATAGCTTTTTGGTGAGGGTCAGCCAGATACTGCCGTAGATGGCTTTTTGATGAGGTTCAGCCAAATACTGACGTAGATGGCTGTTAGCTGAGGTTCAGCCAGATACTGATGTAGATGGCTTTTTTGCTGAGGTTCAGCCAGATACTGACGAAGATGGCTTTTTGCTGAGGTTCAGCCACATACTGACGTAGATGGCTTTTTGCTGAGGTTCGGCCAGATACTGAAGTAGATGGATGTTTGCTCGGGTTCAGCCAGATACTGAAGCCGATGGTCACTTACTGAGGTTCAGCCAAATACTGACGTAGATGGCTGTTTGCTAAGGTTCAGCCAAATACTGACGTAGATTGCTTTTTGCTGAGGTTCAGCCAGATACTGAAGTAGATGGATGTTTGCTCGGGTTCAGCCAGATACTGAAATATTTGACTTTTTGGTGAGGAGCAGCCAGATACTGACGTAGATGCCTGTTTGCTGAGGTTCAGCCAGGTACTGACATAGATGGCTGTTTGCTTGTTTGCTAAGGACAAGGTTCAGGCAAATACTGACTTCGATGGCTATTTGCTAAGGTTCAGTCATATACTGAAGTAAATGGCGGTTTGCTGAGTTTCAGCCAAATACTGACGTAGATGGCTTTCTGCTGAGTTTCATCCAGATACTGTCGTAGATGGCTGTTTGCTGAGGTTCAGCCAGATAGTGACTTTCTTTCACCTCTACTGAACTCTTTCTTTTTTCTACCCCTTCCCTCTAAACTGTGTTGCTCAGGAATCCGGAGTCCTGGGTGGCCCAGCCTTGCAGTTTTAAGCTGTGAGGGGTACGTGGGCCGAAACCCCTCCGTTTCCCTTTGTCACCTGCTGATGGGACACCTACATCGCAGATAGCAGGGAAGCCTTACAACTGTAGGGTAACCGCTGATGATTCACAGTTTAGTCTCTTCCGCTTCTCATGTCAATCCTTGAATTAGAAAATCGATATGCAGTATTTTGTTATGTTTGTAGTATACCCAATACCCATACACCTCTATAGATAAGACATTGGATTAGATGGCTATTTGCTCGGGTTCAAAAACTGTTCCCAGCTTACCATTGTTGCATTAATGCAACAATGGACCTTGAAAATAAAATTTCAATGTTAGAAATATAGTTGAATACGGTCCATATGCTTGATACATTGTTGAAAGGGAAGTTTTTTATGTTAAACATGAATTTTATGATGAGTGTGCCAGTGTTGCGAAATTGCAACATTGATTTAAATTGGATACTGTTGAACAAGATAGCTTGAGATAGCATCATTTTCAATCAGTTTGACAGGATAAAACCCAAAAGAAACACATTAAAACAGGAAATTCTTCCGGTTGCAAAAATGCAACATGCCAGTGTTGCGTTTTTGCAACAGCTTGTTTTACTATGTTCCCGAAGGAGTACGTGAATGGGACTTTTACCAATCTTAATTGTGTGGCCTAAGGACAAAAATATGTAAAATTCATCAAAAAATACCAAAAACCTGAATTCTGGGCACTAATGGGTTAAGGCCATCTATGCATTGTCTAATTGACATTAAATTCCGTAGAAACCCCCACCTTTCCTGGCCAGTACGTTTGGCAGGATAATATTTGAGCATGGCTCTTTACCGGAAGGAATGAATCCAATCTGAAAAACCATACTATATGTTGGGACAACATCGTCCTAAAATGCAAGTGGAACTTTTATTTGTATTTTCATTTCAACAGTGTTTGTTTGGCCCAGATCAAAAATATTGAAGTGTCATTGTCATGAATGGTCTCATTTAGAGTATCCATACTTTCCATGATTACTGTACATCTTTCACAGAATTTTCATCCAAAATATTATGCAGCTTACTTTATGGGTGGGTTTGCTCTATGTGGGTTTTATGTGGATTTGCTTTATGGTATGGCCAGCTCTGAAATTCTACCTGAATACCACGAATGGTCAATCAGAAATGGTCATTATATATCAAAATGATGACTCACCTAAGACGTATTTTGACCTCTTTCATACGTTTAGCCCCCTGTATTTGGTAAAAAATTTCCAAATTCCATCAAATCGATATGAGATATGAGATAGAAACTTGCAACCTTGTTCTACCCCACCAAATGTGCTCATTCTAGACATTTTAGAGTGGTTGTTGACCTCTGTAGGTATCTCAATTGAAAGTCAAAATATCCCAAATTCAAAATTGAAAAAGGGGTGAAAAGGGGGTTTTATTATGGGATTTTTTCGGATAACTTTATTTTGGTGTTACTTCAGGCTATGAACAACTGATAGACATGTCTATGATCATAATTAGTGCCAATTTACCCACAGTACAGCTGTATTTACCGGGACCACTTTTTACCCCTTTGCGCATAGCGAAAAAGGGTTTTTTTTTGCGATTATCTCGAAAACGGTTCAAAATATCGACCTGGGACCATGACCCGCCCAACCAAATGTGCCCATTGCGCATATTATAAAGTGGTTATTGAGCTCCGTATCTCAAAAGGAAGCCGAGATATCCCCATTTGAAAATTTGGCTTACGTGGGGGTTTGAAAAAGGGGTGAAAAGGGGGTTAAATTATGAAATTTTTTGGATAACTTTTTTCTGGTGTTACTTTAGGCTATGAAGAACTGATAGACGTGTCTGTGATTATAATAAGTGCCAATTTACCCACAGTACAGCTGTATTTACCGGGACCACTTTTTTACCCCTTCGCACAAAGCGAAAAAGGGGTTTTTGGCGATTATCTCGAAAATGGTTCAAAATAGCGACCTGGGACCGTGACCCGCCCAACTAAATGTGTCCATTGCGCATATTTTAGTGTGGTTGTTGAGCTCCGTATCTCAAAAGGAAGCCGAGATATCGCCATTTAAAGTTTTAACCCACACGCGGGTAAAAAGGGGTAAAAAATCAAGGTTCCCCAAGGAATTTTTTGGATAACTTTCTTAGGGGGTTTCTATGACCTATGAACTACCGAAAAACGTTCTAACATCTTTGGGAGGATTTAGTTCACAGGGGGTTACGGGTCAATCCCTTACTAATTGCAGGGTTTGAAAATTTGGGATATTTGACAAATATAACTGTGCGAAAAAGCGCACGCTGTTGCCTAAAACTCTTAATTCATGCACTCTTAAATAATGCACCACGTACTGTAAATTCGGAATCTACCTTGGCATGACGTGAGATGGTTTTGCCTTGCAAAAAATCGCGGCTTTTTAGCTCCATTTCGGTCAGTTATTCACATACACCAGTAGAAGTGCCTCTTTCAATTATAATTATTAAAGATGCGAACAACGATTTGTAAGGACAACGATTTGTAAGGACCGGTATAGAAAAAGGTGCTTGGGTTTGGAGATCAAATTTTGGAGGGGAACAAATTTGCGGGACGAAGTGGGACAAAAGCTCAAAACTTCAAAAAGGACAAACTGGTACGTCCCCCCCCCATGAAACAACAGACATTATTGCTTTAGGGATCGTTCACATATTACGTAATCAATTTTTGGCCATTTTCAACCCCCCTCCCTCCCCTTCGTAATCAAACGTAATCAAATCCCAACCCCCCTCTCTTGAGGAGATTATTCCGTAATCATGGCTAACCCCCCCCCCACCTTTTTGAGTAGAAAATGAAGAAAATGGACAGTGTAAATACTTTAAAATTGATTATGTTTCAACTTTGGAAAAATTTATGAAAATATTGAGGTAAATTTTTAAAAATGGTGCTGAAAAATGGTGCTTTTGAGTTGGTTTTCTGAAAATTTTGCTTAAAATACCGAGAATTTGTGGCAAAAAATGTCGAAAATTGTGTCAAAAATTGTAAATTTTGATTACGTAATCAACCACCAAACCCCCTCCCCCTCCCCCCTCCCCGTAATCAAACGTAGTCATTTGAAAACACCCCCTTCCCCTAGGTGATTACGTAATATGTGAACGATCCCTTATTGAGAGTTGGAGTACTTAAAAATCTTACCAGGTCAGTCGATGGCAGTAAACGACCGAGTTCAGGTTCTTAGCCGAAGCCGAGGCCGAGGCCGAGTTTGCATCGTCAAGGCCAGAGCCGAGGCCGAGGCCGAGGCCGAGGCCGAGGCCGAGTTCAACCGAGTTCATATAACTTTCGTGAAGCTACAATTTTATATTGCCGTAAAACTATTTTAAAAGAATCTTTTGCTAATTGAATCGGTTAAATTTGATGAAGTTCTTATGTTTAATTTTAATCCAGAGAAAATTTTAGCTTGTTTGATCCTAAAATTCAGCCTAAGTTTTGAAATATCACATGAAATTCTGGCAATTAGCTAGGTATCAAACTCGGCAAAATGAAGCAAAATTTGGCCGAGACCGAGGCCGAGGCCGAGTTTGAAAAAAGGGCCGATTTTGGCCGAGGCCGAGGCCGAGGCCGAGTACTCGGTCGTTTACTGGTCGATGGACCATCTCGTGGCACAAATCCGATGTCATCAAATCCTGGTTTACTAGAAACAGGCTGGTTGTCTATTCGTTCAGCATGTTCCTCGTCAGCAACTGTCCCCTCATCAGCAACTGGCCCCTCATCAGCAACTGGCCACTCATCAGCAACTGGCCCCTCGTCAGCAACTGGCCCCTCATCAGCAACTGGCCCCTCATCAGCAACTGGCCCCTCATCAGCAACTGGCTCCTCATCAGCAACTGGCCCCTCATCAGCAACTGGCTCCTCATCAGCAACTGGCCCCTCGTCAGCAACTGGCCCCTCATCAGCAACTGGCCCATCGTCAGCAACTGGCCCCTCGTCAGCAACTGGCCCCTCATCAGCAACTGGCCCCTCGTCAGCAACTGGCCCCTCGTCAGCAACTGGCCCCTCATCAGCAACTGGCCCCTCATCAGCAACTGGCCCCTGATCAGCAACTGGCTCCTCATCAGCAACTGGCCCCTCGTCAGCAACTGGCCCCTTGAAAGTAACATAATTAATAATTAAATTTTGCCATACAGTCCTCAAATCACCAGCAGATCATATGAAAATTGTATCTATTTCGGTTATTACTCAAAAGTAACTAACTTACTTAATAAGTAAGTAGCGTATTACTTTGTAGAGTTGTAGGTGTCTTAATTACGCAGTTGGTCCGAATCATAATATTAACAAAGTAATAAAATATACTATAGAGCTCTGTGAGAGCAGGGCATTATAGGGATGTCAAAATTTAACAATGCACTTTTCATATCAGATCGCTGGTTCTATAAGAAGCCAATACTTCAATGGTAGTAAACTCTTAAATAATTTCGAAATGAACCAGAATCTGACTTTTTTAATAACACGTCTTGCCAATAGCTCCTTCCCTCCATAGTCTTCAATGAACGTCCGCAAATCTTCAGTATCTGTGATTTCAGCATTGAGAAGACCTTCGGCGGTATTGATCATAACAGCTCCTAAAAGCTTGATTTGTGTAGTAGATTTGAGATTGAGGGCATCTCTAATCTTTGCCATCCCTATCGGTCCTCTTGTTTCTTCTTGTTGAAGAGTTATGGGATATCTCAATCCTCGATAATGAACTGCTACTTTGTAGTTCATGGCCATTGGTCACTATGAACTTATGACCTTGTAAAGGGACGCTTATAGAGTTATAGTAGTCTCACGACAGGTTTAGACCGATTTAAAGGGTAGTACTATATGCGTAGAGTCCTGTTACCACACGCGCTTTATATCAAGTGTTTGTTATGACTCACTGTAATTCAATACCAATTTAAATACACATCTATGCAACCTTTACATTTGCGTTACAAAAATGTGCATATCTCCGAGGTTTTTTGAGCAAACTTGATGAAACTTTCAGGATATCTAGAGCTTCATAAAAGCAACATCTCAGTGAAGTTTAGATTCATTTTTGAGCTCCAGAAGCGGAGTTATGACCGAAAAGCCAGTTCTTAAACGATGACTTGAAAACATAAAACCGGTTAATTTGCCATATATCAACTTCTGAAGGTCAAAAATGTTAGCTACTCCAGGATTATATTGGCCATATGTTGCCCGTGATATCCTGAAAATTTGATCAAAATTGCTCAAAAAACGGCTGAGTTATGCGCTTTTTGTTATGTGTAAACAAGCATTTTGCTTATTACCATATAAGGTAATGTGTGCTTGTTGTATACAGGGTGTGTCTTGTGTACACCGCTCGACTACTATAGTACTTTAGAAGCTCAAACTCACCGCAGAAATATGATTTAGAGCACTCGGCTCAGCTTCGCTTCGTCTCGCACTCTAAATCACTCTGCGCTGTCGACATTTAAATATAGAGCCCTGCTCGCGCAGGGCTCTATATTGTCTGCGTGTTCGTCTTACGCCTCTAAAGTACATGCACCCAAAGAATTTAAGAAGGATATTATAAAGTTGTAAGATTAGGCTCCATAGTAACTTAGTAAGATGATCATAATATATTTTGGATTGAGCAGCGGGTGTCAAAAATCAAAATATATCGATAGAAACATGTGCAAAATAATAAACCGACGTATTTTCAATTTGAATTACCTTGATAAAAACGGTCGTACGAGTGAATTTCGACGACAAACCTGCGACACACCTGCGACGTACCTGCGGCATACCTGCGACACAACTCAAACATAAGTCTATCGTTATTCTGATACAACTGCGGCAAGTCGGTCAAAAGTCGTAAGATATCTAGGATATTCATAATTCAACTTTTCGAGGTAAGTTGAGAAATTCGAAGCAAATGGAAAGATAGAAGGTGATTTTTTATCGCATTTGCATGTCACAAGAGCCACGCAAAATCACGAACAATAAGAACTTTGTCGAACTTGTATTATGCCACCGAACAACTGACCAAGGTGAAATGATATCACGGCAAAGTTATTTACACGCCATAGTGATCGCATAATTTGATCAACACTGTTTCAATGTTTGTGTATTCATACTTTCATATTTCATACATGCTTACTGCTTTGCTGGGGCGGAAAAGCCACACAAATTCCGGTCGACCATAATCGAATCAAACAGAATCAAATGCAATTTTTTGTCTTTAATTTGTTTTACCGATTTCACACCTTTTATTATTATCCACATACTTACATACTTATGTTGCCTTTCTAATCCTGAGATTCAGATATGCACGGTCCAAACCGTGATCAGCAATCATCCGTGTCTCAATAGTTAGTAGGATCAGGAACTCAGGAAAAGCAAAAAAATAAGATAGAAGTCATGTGAATGACTCAATGACAAGTATTTTCATATATACAAAAGTACAAACTACAGTACGGAAGTGTTGTAATATCCGATCAACCATTGAATTTTACTATTTACCATTTAGGCGTTTATAACACTGCATTTCACCATTTAGAGGTTAGAACGGGTCAAATAACAACACTTTCGCAATGTTATATTTGAGAGCGCCCATCGGACATCTGGTACATGTCAGGTAAGCAGGTATTTGCTACGTGTCTGGCATTTGGAGAGCTCTTTACCTTGCTACTTCTATGACGTTATTTTCATGAATTATTGTGGAGAATTGATGATGCACAAAAGCCTCCTTATCATACGTGATTTACGCCAACATGGTGTTGTATTAGAGACTTCTCTATAATGCAGTTAGTATAAGATGGTGCATTGGTTATTTAAATTTACAAACCACAGTACACAAGTGGTTCATTATATCTCTGTGTGATAAATGGTAAATATAAAAATTCATAGACAACGCAATGTCAAACTTCATATGACCTCATTTATGTAATAGAATTCCAGTCAATCATGTTAAAAGGAATAAATGATTATTAATAATAATTTAAGGCCTGAAAGTGAAAGTTAGTGCTCAATGGCTAATATGGTTCAATGAATTTTGACTGACGTTTATCAATCTTAATTCTTCAGGAACTAGAATGAACTTCGATCTTTGGATACTTTAATAAGCTCTTATGACCTTAATTAATCTTTAGAATAAAGTAACCATACTTCCACTTCCTGATACGCCCTCTGAACTTCCCATTGAGCTGTTAGCTAGTATTCTTCTCCATTCGGAGTTATTACAACTTTAATATCACTACTATAGAGTATACTAAAGGCTTTAGATTTTCGTTATATTCACTAAACTATAATGTGCGAGACCCCAGGTAAGTCCTCAATGAGTTGTAATACCTTGATCCTTCCCTTCAAGGTTCAGTGTATGGGTTTTCAACCCATTGGGGTTAGAAAGAGAGTCTACATTAGAAATCATTATATGATGACTTTTATTCATTGCTCAACGTGACTAGCATGGTATTGTACTTGCACTTTACAGTTACAGGCATACACATTCCACATTTCAATAATTGAACAGTCTAGATGTATACAGTATACATTTTCCACGAGTAACGGTTGTTTCATTTTCTACCCAACAACAAGTTGACGCAGTTCGAGAGCTTTGGGGACTCCAATATAAGTGTAGTAAAGGTCTCAAAACCACTATCTTAAATTGTGTTAAATCTTCTGGGTTCTTTAAGACTTCTCGTATCATTGAAACTTCTTAAGTAAAGTTTTGTCGTTTTCCCTTTCCATCATTTGTTAGATGACGATGAGAGGGGCTAAATTACAAGCTCCTATTTCATTCTGGAATCTGGTTTGAGTCATCTTACCGGCTCAGTTCTCTCCTCTTATTTAAATATGTTAAACAGGCTCATGTGAACATCCTGGAAAAATGCCCTCACCAGCCCCCGAAGGAGTTAGTGAGGTTTCTCGAGGAGAAGAGAACATGAGCCAATTGATTCCCTCCCCCTCCCTATTACCTACTGTTTTTTTCCAGTAACATGTGATGATAGGGGATCAAGTTACCGTTTCATGAAAAGTGGAAGGAAGGGAAGCTCACCTGACTATCTTCAGATTTCAACAGACTACGTACAAGTTTTGGTTATACAGGTATTAAACAGCTGCGATAATTATCGTAGACAGTGGACATGCCATTATGCAGGTCTCTGACATGTTTCTCGTCTAAGCAAGAAATTTGTGCGTTTACACTGCTTTTCTCTTTGAACAGTCGACAGGACTGTTGTTTATTATTGCAAAACCAGTCGATACGGTAGCGTACAAATTGAGATTATGGTTCAATCGGGGGGACATTAATTTCTCTATTTTACACTTTCAGTTGTGAAGATTATCTTAATGTTATCATCCCTTTTATTGGCAGTCTTTGAGTTTAAAACATTTCTTGTTTTTCAGAAGAAATTTTAAGGGGGCCCAACAACAAATTTTTTGGTTTTTTTGGGCTTTTTAATCTTGTCCCTTTTAAGGAAACTTTTGGTTTTCTTCCCTTTTTATATTTTTGGAAACCCTTTATTTCAGAAAATTTTAAAAAATTTTTCCCCTGATACATGGTGGGAATTTTAAACCTCATTCCAATGGGGAAAAATTTCTGGGGGAAAAAAACCCAAAATAAAAATTTTTTTTTTGGGCCCCCAAAATTTTTGCCTTTTGGGGGGGAAAACGCTGGGGATCAAAATTTTTTTTTAAAATGTTTCTTCCTCGGAGGAAGCCCCGGGCCCCGCCCTGGGGTTGGGGGGGCAATCCTTGGTTCAATAAAAAATTTTTAATTTTAAAAAACCGTTTTTCCCTTGGTTAAGGTAAGTTTCCCTGAAAAAACCCCAAATTTCCTCGGGGTAACCAAAAAGGGTTTTAGTTTTAAAATAAACCTAAAATAAAAAAACTAACCCAAAATTTTTTTTCAAATTTTAAAACTTCCCAAAACAAAAACGGAAAAATAAATCAAAATTTACCCTTCCTTATTTTTTTTTTGAATAAATAATAACCCTTTTAAAATATTTTAATTTTTCAAAAAATTCAATTAAAACCAAACAATTTTTAAATTTTAAAAAAATCCGATTTTAAAATTCCCCTTTTTCCTATGTTCTAAATTTGGGTTGGTGCCCTCTTTTTAAAAGCCTTTTAATTTTTTTCAACCCCAAACCCAAAAAAAATTCTTTTTGGACTATAAAAAATTTTTTGTTTTAGGTTTTTGCCGCTTTTTTCTCTTTATTTTAAAACCCAAAGGGAAACTCGAAAAAAAAAAAAGTAAAATAATTCACCCTAAAAACCGGGAATAAATAATTTTGGGGGGGAGGAAATTTGTGGGGGAAAAAATTCCCTTTACAGTCAGCCCTAAATTGTGGACTCCCCGGGGGAAATTTGGAATTTGCGATTTTTTTAAAAGTTACCAAAATTAACTATTTTTGGACTGATTTTGGTCTTTTCACCCAAATTATCGACGGGGGTTTTAAACCCCAATTTTTTAGGATTACCCAATCGCTTTTTTAGGTTTTTGGGGTTTAAAGCGACCGGCATTTGTTTCCAGGGATCGTTCCCCAAATTTCGGAAAAAATTGTTTTTTTTAAAATTTCGGGTTAAAATAACATAAATCAATGATATTTTTATTTTTTGATTTTTTTTTTTTCCCTTTTATTTTTAAAAGGGGACCCCTTTTTCTATGGATAAAAACATTTTATAAAATGGTTTTAAAAATTTTTCCTTTTAAAAGTGGCAAACATTTTTTTTCTTTTGGTCTGTTTAAAGTGATTTAAATTCATTTCTTGTCCCGGGCGAAAAATTTGAATCAGGGGTTAAATTTTAATTTTTGGGGTTTTTTTTAAACGGGACAATCCCATGTTCCCAATTGGTTTATTTTTTCCAGTCTTTATTTTTTTTTCCCCACAGCAAATTTTCTATTTGCCCTTTTAAAAGGGCTTTTTTTTGGGTTTAAAACCTTCCAAATTATATTTAAACTACGTGGGTCCCAAACACTGGTGCTGGGTTTTTTGCCCTTTTCGTTTAAATAAACTGCCTCATATTAAACTAAAATTAAACATAATGGGGTTTTTAAGGGTTTTGCATTAAACTAATTAATTGATAAAACTCCCCCAGTTATTAATTAAAGCCTTTTTTGGATAAATCGGGGTTTTAAACTTAGAAACTTTTGTTTTTTTTGGGGTTTTTTCAATAAACTTTAATTTACTATTTTAGGGGTTCCCAATTTTTGTTTTACTCAGGGGTTAGATTTTAAATTTTTTTGGGATTATAAAATTTAATTTCCTTTCCAATTTTCCTTTTTTTTACCCGGGTTGGGGCCTTTATTTTTGGGGGTTTTTAAAATTCTTTAAACAGTGGATACGGGACTAAAATTAATTTTTTTGATAAAAAACCAACCTGTTTGAATTTGGGTAAATTTTTTGCTTATTTTTAAAATTTTCCCCAAGGTTAAATTGATCCCAATTTTCCCAAAAAATGCACAACATTTTAAATTGTTCTCTCGATTTTTCCTAAACAGGGATAAAAAATTTTGAAAGGCATTCCAAAAAACAATTTTAGGTTTTGAAAAAATTTTCGTTTTTCAAACATTTTCATATAAAAAGCCCATCAAAAAATTAATCGAATATTTGGGTTAAATATTATGTTTCCCTCGGAAATTTCTCCCCCTTTTGACCTCCCACAGCTTTCAACCCAAAACCCATATCCCCCTCTTTTATTTTCGGCCCAATCTACGCCTACAGCTAAAAAACCAGGTTTTTTTTTCCGTTTGAGCCTGCTCCAAGGGCCCTTCCCCCAACCCCCCTCTCCTTGTTTTCCCCGGAATTTCTGTCTTATGACATTTCTATTTTTTCTGGTCCTTTTTAAATTCCCTTTCCCAACATCATTTAACAAAAATTTTTTTAAGCATGGAAAAATCTCTTTAACACTGGGCAAAAAGGGACTTTTAAAATGACTGGTGGGTGACAGAAGACCATTGTTAATGATGAGAAATAAAAGTAAAAGGAAAGACTTTTTTGGGTTTACTTTTGGGAAAATTAACTGGTCAATATGGGAAAAAGGATACAAAATCTTTGATTTTTTAGTGGCCCCCCGGGCCCCCTGCTAACTCCCCGGGTTCCCCCCGGGGGGGGAAATTCTTTTTTTGGAAGGGAGGGGAACCCCCTTTTTGGGGCCCCAGAGGATATAGAAAATAAAAAGGACCCCAAAAGGGGTGCCCCAAATGTCCCCAAAAAAAAAAGTGGATTGGGGGGGGGGGGGGACATTTGGGACAATAAAAGACATTTGGGACAAATGGGACAATTGGGACTTAGATAAAATGGAGTTTCTTGAGCCAGGGACCAGAAAGGTGAATTGGGACAGGACATTTAGGACAGTGACGATCCCCAGAATGATATGTAAAAAGGCCTGGAGAAGCTAAAGACTAAGAGTTCCCAAAAAAAGGTATGTACCTGTTGAAGTCGTGATATCAGTTTTGGTTTTATAACAAGCCAAGGGTTTCAAAACTGCTCAAAATGTCCCAGTCGGTGCTGGCAGCGTTGTGTAAACCCTAACTACCACACTCTTTGACATTTGTTGTACCCATGATAAGCCGGTCTATTAACTTAATCACATCATAATTCTTCTCAAAATCATTGTTACACAGCAGTTCTTTATGGAATCCAGGCAATTTTTCGTTTCGTCAATTTGCAGTAACATCATGGTTGCCTTTTCAGAAGCATTTATACTCGTGGCCATGGCCGCTGCGTAACCATAACCATCTCACCATGGAGCATGACAAAGTCGTCTTTTTTGAAATATGAAGAATTTAAAAGGGAAAAGGTGGTTTTTTTTGGTTTTTATTAATTGAATAAACCCGCCTCTATGAAGGAGGGAAAATAAATAATATAAGGGGATCTTCCTTTTTGACAAATAACCCCAAATGGGTGGGTTGATTTCCAACGCTTACATGACAACAAATAAGAAATAAGCCCCAAAAAATTTTAGACCCAAAGAAACGGGGGAAAATTTTTTAAAATTAATAAGGACGTTTCTATAAAAACCTATGGTGTAAACGGATACGTATTTAAAAAGTTTTGGGGTGAAAATTTTTTTCCGTTCAGAAAATTCTCCTGATGTTTTTGGGGAAAACAACGAAAAAGGGAAACAAAACAACATAAAAGCACAAAAGGGAGAAGTCTAGGGCCGAGAAGATTAAGCATTTTGAAGTGGTGATGATCTGGCCCTGAGATAAAAAAATTTTCTCATTAAAAGCCCAAAACTTTCTCACCCATTAACAAAATTCTGGGGAAATTTTTCCCCAAATATTACCCTTCAAATGAAGATTTGTTTAACCATTAGTGCCTTCTTAAGGAAAAACGAAACCCTTATTTTAACTGTATTGGGGGAACCCCATCGCCCAAAAATACCCATTTTGGGATTTTTTTGGCTTCATAAAAAACCCAAACCGGGTTAATTTTCATTTTGGGAAATACAAAAAACCCCTCAAATTTAATGTTTATGCATGGATGAAAAGGTTTTTTTAAAGTTTTGGGTTTTAATTTTCCGGTATTTTCCCTGGTTTGATGCTTTTGAAACTTTTTCTTGAAAGGAAAAATTCCGGGACATCTTTAAAAAGGGATTCAAACCCCATGTTTTTATAAAAGTTTTAAAAAAGCTGTAGAAAAAAAACCAACACCGGCATGAAACACTTTAGGGGAAACAAAAAGGTTTTTAAAATTTGGGAATTCAAAGGAACATTAAATTTTTTGGAAAAAAATGTTAAATTTATCCCAACCCCCTGGCCCCTTGAATTTTTCCTTTATTTTCAATAATTTGAATGCTGCGATGTTTTGGTGGGTGCTTATTGGAGTAGTTATAGACTCCTCAATGAATGTGGTGCTGAATGTTGCATAAAAGCAACGCTGGCAGCTCAAACAGTTGGGTTGATGATAAAACATACAATGATTCCCATAGTATATTCTAGCATTATATTCATATTGCATACTGTATCTAATATTGGATGTTAGCCACTCCAGCCAGCCAGACACTGGCACTGTTTGCTCGTCTGGCCATCAGATAGTGACGTAGACGGCTATTTGCTGAGGTTCAGCCAGAAACTGACATAGATTTCAGTTTTCTTGTTCAGGGCAAGAAACTGACGTAGATGGCTTTTTGTGAGGGTCAGCCAGATACTGCCGTAGATGGCTTTTGATGAGGTTCAGCCAAATACTGACGTAGATGGCTGTTAGCTGAGGTTCAGCCAGATACTGATGTAGATGGCTTTTGTTGAGGTTCAGCCAGATACTGGACGTAGATGGCTTTTTGTTGAGGTTCAGCCCACATACTGACGTAGATGGCTTTTTGCTGAGGTTCGGCCAGATACCTCAAGTAGATGGATGTTTGCTCGTCTCAGCCAGACACTGAAGCCGATGGTCACTTACTGAGGTTCAGCCAAATACTTGACAGATAGATGTTTGTTTGTTGGTTTCAGCTAAATACTGACGTAGATGGCTGTTTGCTGAGGGTTCAGCCAGATACTGATGTAGATTGTTTTTTATTAGAAAGGTTCAGCCAGATACTGAAGTAGATGGATGTTTGCTGTCATTCAGCCAGACACTGAAATATTTAACTTTTTGGTGAGGAGCAGCCAGACACTGACGTAGATGCCTGTTTGTTGAGGTTCAGCCAGATACTGACATAGATGGCTGCTTGCTTTGTTTGCTAAGGACAAGGTCCAGGCAAATACTGACTTTGATGGCTATTTGCTGAGTTTCAGCCAAATACTGACGTAGATGGTTTATTCATTGGTTCATCCAGATACTGACGTATATTGTTTGCTGAGGTTCAGCCAGATAGCACTTAGATGGCTATTTGCCTGGCTCAAAACTGTCTTCAGCTTACCATTGTTGTTTTAATGCAACAAATGGGACCTTGAAAATAAAATTTTAATGTTGGAAATATAGTTGAATACGGTCCATAGGCTTGATACATTGTTGAAAGTGGAAGTTTTTATGGTAAACATGAATTTATGATGAGGTGCCAGTGTTGCGGAATTGCAACATTGATGTAAATTGATACTGTTGAACAAGATATTTGAGATAGCATCATTTTCAATCAGTTTGACAGGATAAACCCAAAAAGAAACACATTAAAAATGGAAATTTTTCCGGTTGCAAAAATGCAACATGCCAGTGTTAAGGTTTTTTGCAACAGCTTGTTTTACTATGTTCCCGAAGGAGTACGTGAATGGGACTTTTACCAATCTTAATTGTGTGGGCCCAAGGACAAAATTATGTAAAATTCATCAAAAAATACCAAAAACCTGAATTCTGGGCACTAATGGGTTAATTTCTGCTCCTTCGGGCTGGTTAATGATGAATATGATACATGTTGTAAACCAGGCAGTATCATCTTATATCTTATTTAATGTATTAGTACTTTGATTCATTTCATTAATCAATGATTCCCGCCCTGGCCAGGGCGGTAACCCCCCGCGGTAAAAAGAAAACTGGCCAGGGGTATAAGTTAGAGATTTGAGTGTCACAGGGTGATATAATAATACTATATAATATGTAATTATGATAATTGGGAGCAAATTTGAAACGATGAGATCAAGAACGGGAAATGGTAGAGCCATGATCGAGGTCAGGTTTGTTGATCTAAGATGGGAAAATGTTATAGGCTATAAGAGAAGTTCTGGTGACGTCATTTTTCACGTCACTATGACGTCATCAACTTAGCGAAATTTTATTTCTTTTAGGTCATCTTTGTGCGCATTTTTCACCAAGAAGGAATGGAATAGCTCAAAAATGTTGAAAAATCGTTTGTTGGAAATTTAAAGAGCTTTCAGAAAATCATACGGATCATCGGGCTATCTCGATTTTTCATCGAGATATACGCGATTTTCTAAGGTACGGTGAAAAAATCGATTTCCAAATTATAGGTCAAAACTGAAACGAGTGAGATGTACCAAAGTATCTTGAGATGAGACCGGTCAAAGTATATGTTCTACTAAGGCGGAATTCAACCAATAGGCTATATGGGAAATTGGTTTGAGCCTATTTTGGTGCTGTGATGACGTCATCAAAATCGCGTAAAACCACTAAAATAACGTATTTTTTGCGATAAAACGCTATTTTGCACTACTTTGAACATCTCTAACTCAGAGAGTTTTCATCGAATAATGTTTTACGTCGATATTTTGCTTTTAGACCTCGGGATTTAGCTATAAAAATAGTTTCAAGGTGATCGGTCGAAAAAAGTCGTCATGTGAAGCCTCTAAAAATTGAGATGCAAAATGGGTTGAAATTACATATGACGAAAATTGTACTGTAGTCCTATTCTGTGATACGATAGTGAACTGATAATGGTTTCTCCATGTCTTGCAGTGACTAGGGATGGAAATATACGATGGAATAGTGAAGCACGTGAGTTCACGCGGACGTTTTGTAGAAATTAGGGATTTTGAAGAAATTGATATTTACATGGGATTTTCGACTTGATTACGTTGAAATGAGTTTAAATACGACTACTGCGTGAAATTAGATCTGGTTGCTATATTTCAGCACGTGAGTACACGGCCGTTTTGTAGAAATTAGGGGACTTGAAGAAATTGATATTTACACGGGATTGACTTGGTGACGTTGAAATGAGTTCAAATACGACTGATGCATGTGAAATTAGATCTGTTTGCTATATTTCAGCACGTGAGTTCACATGGATGATTTGTAGAAATTAAGAAATACGTCATTTCTAGTAAATCCAAGTTAGAATAACGTAGTTTTGGACTTCGTCAGGGTGAGTAACGTGGGTTAGACTTGCGTGTGGGCTTAACGTGGGTTCGGACTACGTGAGGGCAGGGCAAGTTACGTGGGTCCAAACTGCCTTTCGGCAACTAACATGGGTTCAAACATACATCTGTCAAGATATCACCACCAAAACCGTTGGACGGTTGGTCTAGTAACCCCCCGCGGGTTTGGATGTGACAACGGAACCTGAAAAGAGACAAAATGGGCTGATCACATCCAAACCAGCGGGGGGTTACTAGACCAACCGTCCAACGGTTTTGGTGGTGATTGTACATGATACATTGCAACAGGAAAAATGTCTGCTGCTGCTGGTCTGCTGATAGTTTCTGTCTTGTTGTTGTGTGAGGAAAACCACGTATCAAGAAAAACTGCCAACAGGTTTTCTATTATTTTATAACTTGCTATTCTTGAGTTACTGAGTTATTCTTGAGTTACTACAGTAACTTAATGTAGTCCAAATAAGTGGGACCTATAAGTCTGACCCCTTGATGTCAGTATCCGAAGACTTTTTTTTAATCCTCAATGGTCACTCATTAGTCATGTGAGGTTACATAAACAAGGGTCGTGTTAAACGATCAACATGGCAGGGTGTTATGTTAGGCAAAGTATCCTTGACTCGAGAACATCAGATGTGATGACTGATGATGCAGCACGTTTCAGTTTCACAGGCATTCAATGTTTTCAGGCTGGTTTCTAAGCTTGTGTTGGATCTCGTAGGTGAAGTGTGGAAGTGTTCCATGAGTCGCCATGGTCTATGACGAGGGCGGGTCCAGTCGTAAGTCTTGGCTGTTATTCTGCAAACCAATGGCAAACTACATCATCCCTTTCATTAATAATAGTGCGTTCGGAAAAGATTGTCACTTGCAATTTCCTGGAGAAACGGCTGCCGGAAGTGACTTTTTGATGCGATATTCGTTTTTTTCAGACATTTTTGGATTAAGATAATCGTGTTTTACCGATAACTAAGTTTTCTTAGCCCATTCTACGGCGGATTCAAATTTCTAATTTTTGCTCCGCTGTACGAAACTGACCACAAATTTCGTTATCAAAGAAAACACGCTATCAACGGACCCAGGAAGTGTGAGATAATCAAAATGAGGATGTTGCAGCACACGTGGATGCTTACTGGAACAAATGAACTGTTTTCGTCGAGTTGAAATAATCTTAAGGGGTGCTTTAACCTCAAAAAAGGATATGCTCCAGATAGGGGCAATTGCAACTTTTGCTCAATTACCCAGAAATATAACATTTAAATAACTCGATACGTTCGGTTATCGTGTTAGGCTATTACTTCGAACCCTTCCGTACACGGGACAACCATTTTAAGATTTTGAGTTATTGTCTTAACTTCAGAACGTGTGTGCAAGATGTGTACTGCATTATCGGTTACTGAACTGTTAAATTTATACATTTAACCAATCTTTATCAATCATACACAGTTAAATTGTACATAAATTTGCCCCAGATAATCAACCAATCATCCTATTCTTTAGTTTTGGACCTGAACGCCTGAATATGTCTGAATAGTGAAATCAGACCATAAACATGGCCTAGAAGATGAATTCGCCATACAGCGGAGTACCTGAAAGCAATCAAAAAACCAGCTAGATGACCCACTCAAAAATCTTCGTTAACACTGAAAATTTGCAATTCAGTCTGGTAGAGACCCTTGTACTCTTGTACTCGAATATGTCGAAATTTTGACATATTTGGTCATATTTTTCATTTTATGCCTGTAGTGACAATCATTTCCGAACGCCCTAGTATAACTAGATTTTTAAAATTTTAGTCATTATCAGTAAGAGACTATCAAGAACAATTAAACGTGGATCAAAAATTTATTGAAATTAGTCTGAAACGCTCCCACGGCATGACCTTTCACAGCTCCCAATGCTTCTCGGCTTACCCCTCCTTCAGCGCCCAAAGGCCTGACCCCCTGCCTTAGCTCCCACCCTCCCGCATTTCCCCAAGGCTTGACCCTCTCCCTCAGCTCCCAAGGCTTGAACCCCTCCCGCAGTTCCCAAGGCTTGACTCCCTCCCTCAGCTCCCAAGGCTTGACTCCCTCCCTCAGCTCCCAAGGCTTGACTCACTCTCTCAGCTCCCAAGGTTTGACTCCCCTCAGCTCCCAAGGCTTGACTCACTCCCTCAGCTCCCAAGTCTTGACTCCCTCCCTCAGCTCCCAAGGTTTGACTCCCTCCCTCAGCTCCCAAGGCTTGACTCCCTCCCTCAGCTCCCAAGGCTTAAACCCCTCCCTCAGCTCGCAAGGCTTGACTCCCTCCCTCAGCTCCCAAGGCTTGGTTCCCTCCCTCAGCTCCCAAGGCTTGACTCCTCCCTCAGCTCCCAAGGCTTGACTCCCTCCCTCAGCTCCCAAGGCTTGACTCACTCCCTCAGCTCCCAAGACTTAACTCCCTTCCTCTTCTCCCAAGGCTTGAATCCCTCCATCAGCTCCCAAGGCTTGACTCCCTCCCTCAGCTCCCAAGGCTTGACTCCCTCCCGCAGCTCCCAAGGCTTGACTCCCTCCCTCAGCTCCCAAGGCTTGACTCCCTCCCTCAGCTCCCAAGGCTTGACTCCCTCCCAGCTCCCAGGCTTGACTCCTCCCTCAGCTCCCAAGGCTTGGTTCCCTCCCTCAGCTCCCAAGGCTCCTCCCCTCAGTTCCCAAGGTTTGACTCCCTCCTCAGCTCCCAAGGCAGTCCCTCCCGCAGCTCCCAAGGCTTGACTCCTCCCTCAGCTCCCAAGGCTTGGTTCCTCCCTCAGCTCCCAAGTCTTGACTCCCTCCTCAGCTCCCAAGGCTTGACTCCCTCCTCAGCTCCCAAGGCTTGAATCCTCCCGCAGCTCCCAAGGCTTGACTCCTCCCTCAGCTCCCAAGGCTTGACTCCCTCCCTTAATTCCCAAGGTTTGACTCCTCCTCAGCTCCCAAGGCTTGACTCCCTCCCGCAGCTCCCAAGGCTTAAACCCCTCCCTCAGCTCGCAAGGCTTGACTCCCTCCCTCAGCTCCCAAGGCTTGGTTCCTCCTCAGCTCCCAAACATTCCTCCCTCAACTCCCAAGGCTTGACTCACTCCCTCAGCTCCCAAGGCTTGACTCACTCCCTCAGCTCCCAAGACTTAACTCCCTTCCTCTTCTCCCAAGGCTTGAATCCCTCCATCAGCTCCCAAGGCTTGACTCCCTCCCTCAGTTCCCAAGGTTTGACTCCCTCCCTCAGCTCCCAAGGTTTGACTCCCTCCCTCAGCTCCCAAGGCTTGAATCCCTCCCTCAGCTCCCAAGGCTTGACTTCCTCCCGCATTTCCCCAAGGCTTGACTCCCTCCCTCAGCTCCCAAGGCTTGACTCCCTCCCGCAGCTCCCAAGGCTTGGTTCCCTCCCTCAGCTCCCAAGGCTTGACTCCCTCCCTCAGCTCCCAAGGCTTGACTCCCTCCCTCAGCTCCCAAGGCTTGACTCCCTCCCTCAGCTCCCAAGGCTTGACTCCCTCCCTCAGCTCCCAAGGCTTGGTTCCCTCCCTCAGCTCCCAAGGCTTGACTCCCTCCCGCAGCTCCCAAGGCTTGACTCCCTCTCCCAGCTCCCAAGGCTTAAACCCCTCCCTCAGCTCGCAAGGCTTGACTCCCTCCCTCAGCTCCCAAGGCTTGGTTCCCTCCCTCAGCTCCCAAGGCTTGACTCCCTCCCTCAGCTCCCAAGGCTTGACTCACTCTCTCAGCTCCCAAGGTTTGACTCCCTTCCTCAGCTCCCAAGGCTTGACTCCCTCCCTCAGCTCCCAAGTCTTGACTCCCTCCCTCAGCTCCCAAGGCTTGACTCCCTCCCTCAGCTCCCAAGGCTTGACTCCCTCCCTCAGCTCCCAAGGCTTGGTTCCCTCCCTCAGCTCCCAAGGCTTGACTCACTCCCTCAGCTCCCAAGGCTTGACCCCCTCCCTCAGCTCCCAAGGCTTGACTCCCTCTCTCAGCTCCCAAGGCTTGACTCCCTCCCTCAGCTCCCAAGGCTTGACTCCCTCCCTCGGTTCCCAAGGCTTGACTCCCTCTCCCAGCTCCCAAGGCTTAAACCCCTCCCTCAGCTCGCAAGGCTTGACTCCCTCCCTCAGCTCCCAAGGCTTGGTTCCCTCCCTCAGCTCCCAAGGCTTGACTCCCTCCCTCAGCTCCCAAGGCTTGACTCACTCTCTCAGCTCCCAAGGTTTGACTCCCTCCCTCAGCTCCCAAGGCTTGACTCCCTCCCTCGACTCCCAAGTCTTGATTCCCTCCCTCAGCTCCCAAGGCTTGACTCACTCCCTCAGCTCCCAAGACTTGCTCCTTCCTCTTCTCCCAAGGCTTGAATCCCTCCATCAGCTCCCAAGGCGGCTCCTCCCTCAGCTCCCAAGGCTTGACTCACTCCCTCAGCTCCCAAGGCTTGACTCCCTCCCTCAGCTCCCAAGGCGGCTCCCTCCTCAGCTCCCAAGGCTTGACTCACTCTCCCAGCTCCCAAGGCTAAAACCCCTCCCTCAGCTCGCAAGGCTTGACTCCCTCCCTCAGCTCCCAAGGCTTGGTTCCCTCCCTCAGCTCCCAAGGCTTGACTCCCTCCCTCAGCTCCCAAGGCTTGACTCACTCTCTCAGCTCCCAAGGTTTGACTCCCTCCCTCAGCTCCCAAGGCTTGACTCCCTCCCTCAGCTCCCAAGTCTTGACTCCCTCCCTCAGCTCCCAAAACGGCTCCTCCCTCAGCTCCCAAGGCTTGACTCCCTCCCTCAGCTCCCAAGGCTTGGTTCCTCCCTCAGCTCCCAAGGCTTGACTCCCTCCCTCAGCTCCCAAGGCTTGGTTCCCTCCTCAGCTCCCAAACGGCTCCCTCCCCGCAGCTCCCAAGGCTTGACTCCCTCTCCCCTTGGCATGACATATCCCTCCTCTACTTTCAATGGCCTTACATCGTTTTCCCGTCTCTGAACGCCATGATTTCCTCTCGCTGCTTCCCAAGGCCCGACACTCTCCTTCGTGCAGTGTTGCGTGTACACAATGCATCAGCATGTTGACCCTATAAACAGTGCAGTGATTGCTGTACTTGTGAAAAACATCGGCTTTCTTGGGTTAAATTTAGATTTTCCCAACAATGGGGTGTAAATTTGTACTTTTCGTCGGCCGCGGTTACTCATCAGCAGTGAAAGGACCCCATCACATACAAACCTGTTGTGCAGCATGTAGAATTAACAAAACTCTATTATGTACTTGTACATTGGATGAATGGGCGTGTATTGTGTGTTGTAAAGCCTGCTTTATGATCCCTTTTTAAAGGTTGCATTCCCTTAAACTGTCAATGACTACGAACTGAATTGCTGTTTGTAAATCATAATGATAATGCCAACATAAATTGGTCCTCTTCCAATCCATATCCGCCTTAATTCTACATGAATGATTTTCGGCCACTACTTCCAAGTACTGGATCCTTTCCCCTATCTTTAAGTCATAGTAAAGTCATAAGATAAATTCCCTGTCATTTCCGTGAATCCCTCCATGTTTCCCCAGATGATCCTGATATTGAGCCTTATCATGTCCTCCCAATGTCCTGTATTAATCCCTTTCCACGTCTAAATTGTACGAATATCAATCCCTTGCCACTCCCATGCCCGAGATCGATCAAATTTTCGAGAATCCAAGAAATGATCATTGTTGAATAGTATTTGTTGACAACATTGGATAATTTATGACTTTCTGTACAAGTGATACGTCTTTGTTGAAATTGAATGGTTATTTGCGAAATGGTTATTTGAAATTAATTGGTTAGTAGAAAAAGCTGTTTTACTGTTTGATCTAATTCAACACAATTATTCATGTGAAACTAAATGTGATAAATTGAATTTCCTGTGAATTTCAATCGAGGCGAATCATGGTTTGATCAACCAGACGCGCGCGCGATCAGCTCGAGCTTCCTCGCTCTGATTGGTCGAATGAGCTGAGGATGAGCTCATTCGATCAAACGCAGCTGAGCTTTCAACTCGCGCTCTGATTGGTCGAACCCGGACCAATCAGCGACTCCCGACCTGTGGGTAAGCTAATACGCCGTCGATAATAGTGATAATATCCATTCTCGTACCACCAACAATGACATGTGGCTAAAAGGAATTGGTTAAACTTAAAACAATTAATCAGTGTACACTGTACAATTCATAATATCGTGAATAGCTTTAATATAAATAAAATCGAAAGTTTTGCGTGCATAGGTACAATACAAGCAGAGGAACACATCAAAGGTAGCCCAAAAACTCCCATTAACCCTTGGTGGGGGTTTGTTTTGGTAATTCCTTTTAGCCCCACAGGCTTTTGTGGGGTGACCCCTAATAGGCCCCCACTTCTTCCACCCGTGTGGGGGCTAATTAAATTATAAAATTAGCCCCCCCGCAGCTGTGACTAACAGCTCCCATTTCCCCGTATGCCTGGATTAATTTTGAAATTTAGCGGGCCCCTCCCCCTGGTTGCTATAGTGGGGGCTAGTGGGGGCAATTTCATTTTAAATTTTTTTGAATTTTTTGGGTATATGGGAAACTAGGTACCAAAAAAGGAGACGAAAAGTAAAATGAATTCAACATGGGGGCGAATATTCCGAAAAAAGATAGGTTAAATTTTCCAGCCATAAACAAAATCATCAATTCATTCAGGGAAAAAATTCCTTAATTTTTGTTGTTTTTTTTAAAACAAACAAGACCCTTTCCAAATTGAATTTTGCCAAATCCCCCATTCATTTTTGAGATGTCATGACTGATGATGCAGCACAGTTCAGTTTCACAGGCATTCAATGTTTTCAGGCTGGTTTCTAAGCTTGTGGTTGGATCTCGTAGGTGGAAGTGTGGAAGTGTTCCATGAGTCGCCATGGTCTATGAGGGCAGGTCCAGTCGTAAGTCTTGGCTGTTATTCTGCAAACCAATGGCAAACTACATCATCCCTTTCATTAATATAACTAGATTTTTAAAATTTTAGTCATTATCAGTAAGAGACTATCAAGAACATTTAAACGTGGATCAAAATTTATTGAAATTAGTCACAAACGCTCCCGGCATGACCTTTCACAGCTCCCAATGCTTCTCAGCACCCCTCCTTCAGCGCCCAAAGGCCTGACCCCTGCCTTAGCTCCCACCTCCCGCATTTCCCCAAAGCGAAGCCCTCTCCTCAGCTCCTAAGGCTTGACTCCTCCTCAGCTCCCAAGCTTGACTCACTCCTCAGCTCCCAAGGCTTGACCCCTCCCTCCTCCAGCTTGAAAGGCTCCCTCCCTCAGTTCCCAAGGCTTGACTCCTCCCTCAGCTCCCAAACTTGACTCCTCCCTCAGCTCCCAAGGCTTGACTCCTCCCGCAGTTCCCAGGCTTGACTCCCTCCCTCAGCTCCCAAGGCTTGACTCACTCTCAGCTCCCAGGTTTGACTCCTCCCTCAGCTCCCAAGGCTTGACTCTCCCTCAGCTCCCAAGTCTTGACTCCTCCCTCAACTCCCAAGTCTTGACTCCCTCCTCAGCTCCCAAACTTGACTCACTCCTCAGCTCCCAAGACTTAACTCCTTCCTCTTCTCCCAAAGCTTGAATCCCTCCATCAGCTCCCCAAGGCTTGCTCCCTCCCTCTCCCAAGGCTTGACTCACTCTCTCAGCTCCCAAGGCTTGCTCCTCCCTCAGCTCCCAAGGCTTGACCTCTCTCTCAGCTCCCAGGCTTGACTCCCTCCCTCAGCTCCCAGGTTTGACTCCTCTCTCAAGCTCCCAGGCTTAAACCCTCCTCAGCTCATAGGCTTTCCTCCTCAGCTCCCAAGGCTTGGTTCCTCCTCAGCTCCCAAGGCAGCTCCTCCCTCAGCTCCCAAGGCTTGACTCCCTCCCTCAACTCCCAAGTCTTGACTCCCTCCCTCAGCTCCCAAGGCTTGACTCACTCCCTCAGCTCCCAAGACTTAACTCCCTTCCTCTTCTCCCAAGGCTTGAATCCCTCCCTCAGCTCCCAAGGCTTGACTCCCTCCCTCAGCTCCCAAGGCTTGGTTCCCTCCCTCAGCTCCCAAGGCTTGACTCCCTCCCTCAGCTCCCAAGGCTTGACTCACTCTCTCAGCTCCCAAGGTTTGACTCCCTCCCTCAGCTCCCAAGGCTTGACTCCCTCCCTCAACTCCCAAGTCTTGACTCCCTCCCTCAGCCGGGGGGGGCCGAGAGCTAATTGGTAGGACCACATGCCAGTTAAGGGGTGGGTGACCCAGCGGGCTCGACCAGTTAGGGTCTGGACCCTAACTGGTAAAATTTTCTGCCAAAAGGGTCCACCCAACCATCTGACCAGTTAGATTTTGTTACCTAAGTGGCTATTTTCAGACCTAATTATTGTGGAAATTACCATTTAAATCGAAATTGAAACCAAAGAGATTCATTCTACCAGAAAACGCATGATACAAGAAAGTGAGTTATGCTTTACCAATTTTGTGTTTATTTTTCATCGTGTATTCTATGTATACTGTATTATGTACATATCTATCACTCACACATAACTCAATAATCAACATCATGAGACCTTATCAATCTCGAACTATATACCTGTCGTCTAACCATAACGTTGATGGATCTTATGACATAGGCGCTCGAAATGATAGTGAAATAGATTAATAGGTACCGTTCATTCTTAATAATGATTCTGTGTTATTTTCGTTGTACTGCAATATCGATAGGATAGAGTGTTGGTTGTGATGAACTATATAGTTATATTTAACAGAAAGTTGTTTGGTTTGGAGCTTTAAAATGTGATGTGTAAGTGATAATTATGAGATTGGAGAATTACTTATTTTGCACTTATTTTGCCATACGAAATTAAGTCTCGATAATTTATGCGATTTAATTGAGATATTAACATTATGAAATCAACATTAATTGGGTGGGTGGTTGTCGTCGATTTTGACCAACCACTTAGGGTAAGAACCTAACTGGTGGGTGGGTGGGTCAAAATTTTGGCTTACCAGTTAGGTACCAAAATAGGCATGTGGTCCAGCCATTTAGCTCCCGGCCCTCCCCCGCCTCAGCTCCCAAGGCTTGACTCCCTCCCTCAGCTCCCAAGACTTAACTCCCTCCCTCAGCTCCCAAGGCTTGGTTCCCTCCCTCAGCTCCCAAGGCTTGACTCCCTCCCTCAGCTCCCAAGGCTTGACTCACTCTCTCAGCTCCCAAGGCTTGACCCCCTCCCTCAGCTCCCAAGGCTTGACTCCCTCCCTCAGTTCCCAAGGCTTGACTCCCTCCCTCAGCTCCCAAGGCTTGACTCCCTCCCTCAGCTCCCAAGGCTTGACTCCCTCCCGCAGTTCCCAAGGCTTGACTCCCTCCCTCAGCTCCCAAGGCTTGACTCACTCTCTCAGCTCCCAAGGTTTGACTCCCTCCCTCAGCTCCCAAGGCTTGACTCTCTCCCTCAGCTCCCAAGGCTTGACTCCCTCCCTCAGCTCCCAAGGCTTGACTCCCTCCCTCAGCTCCCAAGGCTTGACTCACTCCCTCAGCTCCCAAGACTTAACTCCCTTCCTCTTCTCCCAAGGCTTGAATCCCTCCATCAGCTCCCAAGGCTTGACTCACTCTCTCAGCTCCCAAGGCTTGACTCCCTCCTTCAGTTCCCAAGGTTTGACTCCCTCCCTCAGCTCCCAAGGCTTAAACCCCTTATATCTGAATATATACTCAACATACTCTTCCTTCCTAGGCTAGATGGTTCTACTTTACCCCTATAAAAACTGATGTCGTCTCTTCGTTCCACCTACACGTGTCCACTCTAAATATCACACTAGGTGATAGGAGTCCGAGGTGACTAAGTGACTTGTTCTCGTCTGATGGGCTTCGGCCCATCACCTTTATTAACTCTTTAAGAAGAAGCCGAGGTCATTGAGCTCAGAGACGTCTAGGCTCAGAAGTGACGAAAATCAGACTCAGTTCAGGAGACTTAAATAAGAATTTGGGAATGACTGAACTCAGAGGTTTCATGCAACAGGAATCGAAGGTGACGAGAGTCACTAGTCAGGGGAGACTGAACTGAGAGATGACTTCAGAGAGTCAGAGGTCACTGAACTCTAGGGCGACTGATCATAGAACTTCAGAAGTGACTGAACTCAGAGATTATATTACGAGTCATGGATAACTGGATTTGAATGACATGGTGATTAAGTGACTAGTCACAAGATTCAGATGTAACAGCTGAGATGTTACTGGATTCAGAGGTGATGGGAGTCGGAACTCAAATGTGACGGACCAAGAGGTTAAGGGACCCAGAAGTCACACGGGTCACTGGTGACGGGAGTCAAAGAAGATTGAATTAACCGGTAACTAGGTTTTTCTAATTTTCAGAGATGGGTGTAGTCACAATTATTATAGGAGGTTTTTACAATGTCACTGGTCAATTATTTCAAAAGTTGAAAGTGAAGCTGGATTGGTGGCTGGAATCAGGCGTGATCGGAATATAGAGGCAATGGAATCAGACGTATCTGGGTCCGTTGTATCTGGGTCCGTTGTATCCGACTGGTTTTATTTTCAAAGACGAGGGAGATACTTGCGATGGCAGTTAAATTGACATTATAATACAGAGGAGGATGGAGCTAGACCAAGCATAAAATCGGAATCATCATACAGTATACATTAAATACAATTTAAATTAGAAGATTAGGATGTATTAGTTAAAAACTTATATGCAGATCGAAAATTGGTTCCATCAAGATTACTTGTATCATGTGTACAATGCATTGAGTGCCAACTATCGAGACCATATCAAAATTAATTCATCAACAGATAATGAATAGGTACTGTATACTGTATTTTTATCTACTAACCACTGCACTATAATAAGTTTACCTCGATAATGAATAGGTACTGTAAACTGTATTTTTATCTACTAACCACTGCACTATAATAAGTTTACCTCGAGGCTCGAATTGCAATTATCAAAATTTTCAAATTCAATGCTGAAACGCGCTATGTGCGCGCAGCGCACATTGTGCGAACTCAATTATTTAGAGACAAAGTTAACGTAAAATGTGGCTTTATGCTTTTATGGACTAGAGAAAAAGAAGACAGGAACTGTCAAATCAACAATCCACAATAAGTTATTAGAGTAACCTAGCCAACTGATTTACCATTTGGGATCACTTTTTTAAAGTATGTGATCCTTTTGTGAATCTCAGTTATTATCTGAATTGATAGACAAAATGGGAAAAGAGAGAGGTTTCAGAATATGATTGGTATCAAACACTAGGCAGGTAAACAGGAGGAAATAGTTTTGTTGTGCATCGAGTAAGAAAGTAAGAAGTAACTTGGACAAAATAGGAATAACATAACACGGTATGTTTTTCTTAGAAATTGAAAACTTGGAAAGCGAATTTATAAGAACCGCAAGGCGCCAACCAGACATGCAATAAGAAAGGATTGGTGACACTAGATCTGGGGATCCTCCACGAACGGAGATAAGTGTACTTAAGAAATACTTATGATCGATTTTAAGAGTGCTCCTAAATATTCTGTTCACGAAACTTGAGTTAAGAAGATATTTCGCACTTATCTTTTTCTTCTTAGGAACTTCCTAAATATTTAAGAAGACTTATCATAAACCCTTCCTAAGTCTGCGTTACACTTCATATTTGATGCGTGAGTCAAACGTGAGCTTAATTGGGGTCTTCCTAACTCACTAAGTGCACTTAACTTTCTTCTTAACTTCACTATATTTAGGTGCATCACTAAGAGCGGTTTTATCCTTCTTAACGTCTTCTTAGCGTGATCCTAACTCAGGAATTGGATTCAATTTCAATCAAATAATTATTATATCGCCCCACATTATTGAGTTAGAACAGTAATTGGAAATGTTTTCATAGCAGCGATAGGAAATTCTATCTTAATTAGCTTATGCTTGGCGTGACACAAAATAAATTATCCTTTCTTGGCCTCTGATTGGCTTGTGCACTATACATGTGATTTGCGTTAGCTTATTCACGTGTCACATCCTACAACACTTAAGAAGGGTTTCGTGGACAAGAAAATCCATCTTAAAAACAATATTGGTTAAGAAGAAAAGTTTCATGAACAGTCACAACTCGCGTTCCTAAATATGAAAAGTGTTCATAACTTTATGATCACTTTTAAGAAGGAAGTTTCGTGGAGGAGCTCCTCGTGTATAGGGGAAAGGGGTAGTGTTTATAAAAGTACATTGCACAATTGATGTAATTCTGTGATTGAAACATGGTAAGTGAAATCTCATTAAATAAACAAACCATGTTTCGGTGATCAGTCAAAGAAGAAATATGGATAGGCGTATCTCATCAAATTAGGTGCAGATGGAGAAGCAATTAGTGGTAAGTGGGGTGATAATGTTACACATAATTTGCTTCACATCATAACAGGGGGGGGGGCCAACCCCCATAAACCCCCATAAACCCCCAAAAATTTAACCCCCATTTGCCTTTTTCGATATCCACTTGGGGGTTTATGGGGGTTTAATTTTCCAGGTACCATTTCCAAAATGATCAAAATTTCAGACAAAAATGGCTCAATTGTGGTGAAAATGTGGCCCCCTTGTGATCCTAACAATTTTAAAGGCGTATTTAAACTAAGAAGCGAAGAAAGGAAGGAAAGTTAAACCAAAAAATCTCTAAAAAATTTAAATTCTAGAAAAAGGTCGAAAATCATCAACAAAAAATGGTACCATTTCAGAAAAGGGCCAAAAAACAGTACCATTTCAGAAAAGGTTCGCAAATCGTCAACAGAAAATGGTACCATTTCAGAAAAGTGCCAAAATCTTCAACAGAAAATGGTACCATTTCAGAAAAGGGTTGATATTTGTCAACAAAAAGTGGTACCATTTCAGAAAAGGGTCAAAAACCATCAATCGAAAATGGTACCATTTCAAAGAAGGGCCAAAAATCGTCAACAAAAAATGGTACCAATTTATAAAAGGGCGAAAAATCTCCAACAAAAAATGGTACCATTTCAGAAAAGGGTCGAAAATCATCAACGAAAAATGGTACCATTTCAGAAAAGGGCCAAAAATAGTACCATTTCAGAAAAGGTTCGAAAATCATCAACGAAAAATGGTACCATTTCAAAGAAGGGCCGAAAATCGTCAACAAAAAATGGTACCATTTCAAAGAAGGGCCAAAAATCTTCAACAAAAAATGGTACCAATTTAGAAAAGGGCGAAAAATCTCCAACAAAAAATGGTACCATTTCAGAAAAAGTTATCGAAAATCATCAACGAAAATGGTACCATTTCAGAAAAGGGCCAAAAATAGTACCATTTCAGAAAAGGTTCGAAAATCATCAACGAAAAATGGTACCATTTCAAAGAAGGGCCGAAAATCGTCAACAAAAAATGGTACCATTTCAGAAAGGGGTCGAAAATCATCAACGAAAAATGGTACCATTTTGAAAGAGGGCCAAAAATGGTACCATTTCAGGAAAGGGTTAAAAATCGCCAACAAAAAATGGTACCATTTCAGAAAAGGGTCGAAAATCCTCAACAAAAATGGTACCATTCCGTTAAAAAAGCCAAAAATCGTGCAAAAATTAATCATAAAACAGCCAAATTTAACTAAATTAAGCCCCCATAAACCCCCATAAACCCCCAAAAATTAAACCCCCATTTGCCATTTTTCGATATCCACCGGGGGTTTATGGGGGTTGGCCCCCCCCCCCATAACAATAATCTGGAATGTTTTGAGGCGACAGAATCATCAGTAAATTTGATAAAACTAAATGGGGAAAAATGGGGTAAAATGGGGAAAAATGGGGACTTTTTTTCATTGGGAATTTAGCTTTTTCCAACTGAAAAATTCCCCATTTCCCCATTTTTCCCCATTGCCACCGCCCCAAATTACGTTGGCCCCCCCTGTACAAAACATTATACAATAAATAATCATCATTTTTCAAATTTTGAGGCGATGTTATAATATATTTTGCTGCTCAAAACAACCAATTCAAACAATTTAAATCCGAATTAATTACAACTACATTGTCATCAGTTGTATTTATTGACTGCAAATAAACACTTTGATTAGTTAAAGATTAAACAAAAATCTTTTATGTAAATTCAACCAATATATAAACAAAAACTCACAGGAAGACTAACTGAGTTCAAATCCTGCCCCTGACTCAATAACATACAGCAATCGTTTCTCTAACGTATCCCTGTCACTAAATTCAGGTAATTTCAACAAGTTCGTGCACGTGCTCGCAGTGGGGAGTCTATCTTCCACCCCTGCACTGTGAATAGCAAAGAGGGGAGTTAACGCCCCGAACCCGAGCAGAGGAGTTCGGTCGTTGCTCGTCACGAAGGCCAGGAGTTTACGGTGTTGTTCAGGTGTCATGCTCTCCACCACATTCCAGAACATATTGATAGTGGGGTGCTGGTCGTTGTACACTCCGTGATACACCGTGTGTTTCTTCAAATCACCTATATCAACGTCTGCTGTGCTGCCGGATATCAGGCTCTGGAACTCCGAACAACTGAACATCTTTAACCATTCTGGTGAGACAACGCTGTAAAAGCCCTCCGCAAAGTTACGGAAATGAACGCGAATCTGCCGGTTTAGCCGGTAGTCTGCCATCAAGTGAATGTATTCAATGAGGTTGCTTTTAGTGACTTGAATGGCTGCTCCGTTAGGTTTCAGTTCGATTGTCCTAGTCTCACCCAGTATGTTATCTGATACGATAAAGTAGAGACACAGGTCTGCTATTGTGTCCTCCGAGTACCCCCTAAGAGACAGGATATTACGGTACATGTCAGGATCCAGAGACCTGAGGTGGTTAACATCTGCATCACCTCCAAGCAACTTCTCAAGGAAGTAGGAAGCCAGTGGTAGGTCGACAAGCAACTTCTCATACACTGCCTTACCGAGGAGTCTACCAATGAAGTAGTAGTGTTTTGTGAAGTCAGGGTAGAGACACTGAGCAGCAGGGTTAGGATGCAGCAACCCATCGGTTTCTATGAAGAATCCCCGGTTAGGGTTGAAAGCTTCCATGAGGAAGGAGGAAAGGAATTCCTGAAACAGCCCTCCCCCATCCACCCCTGCCTCATCTAAACCAGTATAGTTGATCAGCTGGATCAGTATCCTGTTCTTCAGGTTAGGGGCTACAGATTCTGTGAGCTGAGCAAACGCATCCTCGTATATGTAGTCCCTCCTGATAGATGCCTTGATAAACCCGGAGTGGGGGTGCCCAGTGGGCCCCATCCCCGGGGGAGGCCCCCCTTGCTGAGACATGTCCTCGTTTAGAATGTGGTGAAATATCTCCACCCTCTCACTAAAGGGAACTGTGAAAGGAACCCCGTGAAGGAGATACAGCTCCTTGATCGTGTTGAGACTCAGGTTAGGCACTGATAGAGGGTCAATGAACACACCCACATTGTCCTTGGTTATGTTCTGTATCCTGCTTTTGGATAACCACTCGGCCTTGTCCTCAATGAAGTCTAATCGGGAATCCATCTTATGAAGTTCACCAGTGAGTTTGATAAGAGAGGTCCAGTACGCCACCCAGTCCCTGACACCTAGCACAATCTTAGAGGTGCTCTCAGTCACACTGCCTGGAATGGCTATGTGTCTGTGTGCAGTAAAGGCTGATCTGAAGTTAAGGGTCTTGTGAGGCTGCACAGCTACCAGGTCCAAGTTAGTCATGTGGACAGAGAGGTCCCGGCAATACACACTGATACCCCTCAGTTGAGACAGGGAGAACAGAGCACTGCTGCCCTCCAATATGTCAGCATCGTGAGAAGCTCGGAGGTACTCGTAGAACAGGGCAGAGAAGACGGTGAGGGGCGGTATGATGTCCTGGTACTCGGAGTTAGACAGGGACTTGTTGTCAGCCATCTTACTCAGACACAGTGTGGTGCCGGAGGAGAAGACACCGGACACTTCCTTCCTCGACACTTCATCCCACAGACACCTCAGAAAGTCAGCCCGGAGACACAGCCACCGAATAGGCGAGGTTTGGATGACAGACATGCTGAATTTAGTGATCAGTAGGTAGGCTACTCGGGAAATGTGGCTGTAGCAGGAGCTGCCATATTCGCTGGACTGTACAAAGAGACGCTCCAAGCAGTCGAAGTTAAAGATAATTCTGTGGGGTTTATCAACCTCCATCTCGTCTTCTGATGAGTCTGAAGAGTCGCTGTCGGGAGAGGAATGAACGGCTTCTGCTGGGATCTCATACTCATTTAGCAACTTGAACAGCACATCCAACGCACTCTTACATGATACACTGTCCGATATGAGTTTCAGTAAGAAATAAACTATTTTATTCAAATAAATGTTCACATTTACATTCAGTTTATGAACCATTAGCTTCATGTCGATGGCACAGAGGAATGCTTTACTTTGATCAACTGGAAGTGAAGCAGGAAAGAGCAAATCAGCTGTTTCCGTGAAGTTTCTGACATGTTCATTGACAACGAAATGTTTGAGAATTAGGCCATGGTACTTGGTGTTCAGCACCTGTATGAGTCGCACCAAAGACATATGAGAGCCCCCCAAGACATCCGCCAATAAAACCAACTTCCAGTACGTTTTCACGATTTTATCTGTGGTACACTGATTCAAGAAATCGTTGGCAGTGAATGAGGTGTCTGACACAATCCTATCAATGTAAGCGAGTGATTGGCCCTGCTGAGAAAGAACACTCAACTGATGATGTGCATCTTCAACACACTTCAAGAGCAACATAGTGCGAGGGTAGAGGAAGGAAGGTGCCGTATACTGACCCCACAACCGCTCCACCAGCCCCCACAACCTCACTAACTTATCATGATCACACCTCGCATCGTAGAAGTTACAGAGCAGCCGAGTGGTGACGGTCAGGTTTCCCTCCCTGAGGGAGTTCTCGAACCTGCCCCTGCTCTCCCGCCTGACTTCTCTCCGGGTGAGAATACCCCGGATTATGCGCTGTACGGTCAGAGCAGCATCCTCCTCAGCTCGTTGAGCTTTGCGAGTCTCCCTTCCCTTGCGGTTCTGAGCGATCACGTGATCGGCGGGTACTCCGGCGTGGGAGGAGCCACAGAGGGCAACAACCGGCTTAGACTTGAACTGACCATCGAACATAGCTGTCAGGGGAAGGGTTAGAGGGTGGCTGGCCGAGGTGATATCGTAATGGGTTACCGGTTAGATTCCCGCCCTGGCCAGGGCGGTAACTCCCCGCGGTAAAAGAAAAGACTGGCCAGGGGTATAAGTTAGAGATTTGAGTGTCACAGGGTGATATCACTATTATATTCGGAAGAGGTAGTTATAAGTAGGAGCCTCCGCTCTCCATGAAAATCTGACACACTAGGAGTTGAAAAGCCGCGATTTTTTGCAGGGTGGTAGGAAAAAGGTGTCTTCCTAAGATAGCAAGGCTCTTTTTTGCGTAAAGGCTTTAGATTTTCCGTAATTAATGCTCAAAGTTGGAAAAAGGGTCGCGAAAAACAAGATCGAGTTATAGGTTTAATTCATCAGTTGCACGCGTTGCTATGGCTACATGTAGCGCGCGCGCGCAAAACTGCACGTGCATTTTAACGAAGGATCTACCATTTCGTTATTTCACAGTTTTGAAACGTTTCAACCGTTGAAAAATGATAGTTTACGTTCTTAATGGAATTTTCGAGTAACGGAAAAAAGTTTACGACAGAAGACTGCTAACTCTTATCATTATTATATGAGAGTAGGGGACCAGGTTGCAGGTAACAGTTGAAGGTAATGTTCCATCGCGAAAGTTGATTCTACGATATCAATTATCAACCATTTTGTAGAGCCGATAGGTAAGTTTGCTGCAAGAATTCGAAGGAAAGATGAATTTGTATTTAAATTAGGAGAGGTTAATACGGACAATTTTAATTTCAATGAGCTTGAATTCAAATTGTTGCTTATCTATTCTCCGAATCCGAACATTTGTTAGAAAACCATTTTTGTTGAGTTCTTATCCTTTTCTGTACTCCACATTACTTTGAAATCTTGAAAAATGTTCTATTTTTTCATTCTTTCTCAAGGCCTGCGTAGATATTTCGTACTTTCGCTACGTTACACCCCTACCCCCAGCAACAAAAATTTCATCAATGACATACATGGTGTTTGAAATCACATTAAGACATTAGACACTTCCAAATCTTAGAAAAACGAAATTGATGATATTTCAATAAATATTGTTTTAGTGATAATTTTGAAATTCTGGAAAATTGTACCACACGAACGTAACCACACAAACGTAACCACACGAACGTAACCACACAAACGTAACCACACGAACGTAACCACACTAACGCTTAGTTGCTCGGAGCTCAATGAACCGAACTCCATATTAAAATTGAAACTTGCATTTACCCTGAAAACACTGTAAATTTTGGTTTTGTATCAAGTATACCTGATACGGTGATACTATTTGGCCGGTAAAGAATGGACTGGGTGCCCTGTGGCCTGGAAGGCTCAACGGGCCTTCTAGTAATATATCTCTTTATAATCTCGCAGATTGTTTATGTTTTTTGTACGTCACGCGTCATGGCAACGCGCGCGCATGCACGTGCAGATTAAGTGCGCACGCATTTAGTGCTGTTTAATGTGTTTTGATTTCGGAGCTTTATAACTTTTGATGTGAATGGAATTTTTTGATGCGGTAAAAAGTATTTTGTTGGTTAGGATTTTAGGGTTTGGAATTTGCGAACGAGGTGCTGCATAGCAGCGCTGAGTGAGCTGTGTATTAGAAGGCCCAACGGGCCTTCTAGTAATATATAATATATAATATATATCATGATAATTGGGGCCCATCTTAAAACGATGAGATGTAAAGAACGGGAAATGGTAGAGTCATGATCGAGGTCACGTTTTGAAGATCTAAGATGGACATACTCAAGCAAAACTGGCAGAAATTGCGATTTTTGGGGTCATCTAATCTTCGTGTATTTGTTATCATGTGATCTCAAAGCAAACTTTGAGTGTATTGCTACAAAATAGAGGAATAATCAAGGAAAATTTTGGTTAAACCAGGAGAGTTCTATGATATTGGACATAGGATATATAAAGGCTCAAAGTTAGGGCAATGAAATGATAACAAATATACACATAGAATATTCATGAAATGATAATGGACGCTATAATGAGGCAGTTATGACTTAATTGAACGAATATCATACTAATAATCCATCCTTACACACTAATAGATCATATCTGATCATTAATAATAATGCCAGGGCACTCTCATGATCATAAATACACAGGCTCAAAGTTTATTTATTGGTAATCTTTGGTCAGCTGTATACACGTAATCATGAGTTTTTCCAATCACCTCTAAACATTCGTATCTCTCCCTGTCTCTCTCCCTTTACTAAAAATCCTTACAAAAGTGTATACACTAGAAGGCACATGTTCGAACTTGCGGCATGCAACTCTTTCGTGTAATATATGTACTCCAGCGTATAGTGCAATTACCACTTGCGTTATAAAAACCACTGATGTAATGAAGAAGTTTCGGAACAGTTCACACATAACTGCACTCTGGTTGCTACTTTCGCTGTTTACTTAGGTTAAAATTCCTTTCGTTCCTTGTTATAAGTTTTGATACGTTATCATCTCCATTTGTTTTGAATAATTCTTGGGTTAAATTTTATACATTCGATGCTGTACTTTTATTAACGCCCTCCTTATACGCATGAAATACTTAATTCAAGCCAAAATAACTTCCTGGAAGAGACTTTAAATATTCTTGTTCATAACAAACTTTCCTTTAGTTGATTAATGATGCGATTAATGTCGATTATTGATGTTTAATGATGTTTAATGCCGACTTTGATATAAGAGCACTTATAAAATGGTTTTATAAACTCCCTACTTTTTGCCATTTCGTCGACTTTCATTGACTGCCAGTCATAAGTTCAGTAAGGTATAGATAAGTGTATAAACCAATTTTCATTCACGTTTTGTTTAATTAATTGTATGTTTTTACTTTTGTTGGTTTCATTAAGTGCCCCTTATTTAGTTGTTTATTTACAGTTTAATTGCATCGCCTTGCTTTGATTCTGCCAGCTAAAAAGTAAAAGTATGTTTAAATTTTAGATCTTTTTTATGAAGAACTGGACCTTTAAACCCTTACATTCTTAGTCAGAGATTCTATCCTCAGCTGCATTTTAAGTTTGACTGCCTTTCGATTATTTAATTACATAATTTTTCATTTGCTTCTTCTATTTTACTTGCTCGCTTTCATGTTATTCTTCAATTGCTACTTATACAATTTTAATATTATGCTGAAAGTGTCTTAATTTATATCTTGCCTTTATCTCTTAGTAAATTAAATAATATTATTATTTTATTAAATAATATTATTATTATTAAATATTAGTATTAAATAGAAATAATAAATAATATTATTAAATAATATTGTTTTATCAAATAGTATTATTATTTTAATATTATGCTGAAAGTGTCTTAATTTATATCTTGCCTTTATCTTTTAGTAAATTAAATAAATTTGCTTTTGCTTCCCACTTGACTTTTCATAGTGCAGCCTTTCGCTGCAGTAAGCTGATTGCCTTCATACAGGGTGCAGTTATGTATCTCAATTGATACTTTTTTCTTTTTCCCACCACCTACACATCCAAGGAATCTCCGCTACAACACAACCAACTAGCCACTTGAGGTTAGTTGGAAATGGTACACACTCGCAGTATATGCTGCAAATCTTTTTTGGATATCGAGGAGAAATGACTTGGTTCGACATTGAGTGTGTCCCATAACCAAGGACATTGTCTAAACGTTCGGTAACCCCGGACCTATATGGCGAGTTCCTCGATATGCAAAAAAAAAAAAAAAAGAACTTTCTTGAAACTCCAAAAAAGAGATTATTGGACGAAAACATGCATAATATATTAATTCAAAATTGTAGTTACAATGTAATATGGCAAGTTACTGAAATTTGTAGGTTGTTGAAGAGACCTCCACGGTCGCTGAGAATGAAATGCAATAGATTGTATATGTCGAACAAGTCTTCAAACTACGCCACTGTTTGTTCTAATGCAGAAACTACTTTACTCAATAAAGAGATTATAGACAAAACAAAGGAAGTTAAAGATCTTATAAAGCTTATTAAATCTTCTGATCAGTCTCTCCTGCTCCCAAGAGATTATGAAAAAATCAATGCATGTAAATCTCATTTAGAAAAGAAATTTAATGGCCTCAAATTGGAATCTGAAAATAAATGGTCATCTTGGCCTGAGAAAAAGAAACTTTCTGGGACTAATGTAACATCAGAACCTAGTGCAATTCATTTATCAAATAAGAGGATTAGAAACAAGAAGAAGAGATGTCGAAAAGCTCAGAAACAATTTCAACTCATAGTAGACACAGCTAAGCAGAATGGTACCATCATAAATCTTTCAGATCATGACATACCTGATGAGACTTTTGCTGCTCTGAGTAGAAGGAAAGGCTTTGTTGTTGTACCCAGATATGATGCTGCTAATTGTCGTAAAGATACAGTTGATGCAATGGGAAAATTAGCTGCCATGACATCAAAACGTATGAAAGAGTTACAAGTCAATCAGAACTCTAATGAGGATGATTTTGTTGAAGAGCCTATTGATTCTTCTCGCCTTCAACCAAAATCTGACTTCCCTAAAGACCTTAGAAGAAAATTTGTTGGGGAACCGGAAACGACAGGTGATAAGGTGGTTGATCAACTGATTCCAGAAATCAGAACAGAGCTTGATAAACTGCAACCCCCTAAGACTTTCAGCAATCTGTCCAGGAAAGAATTAAATGGTATTGTTTGGCTAACTCAACAAATAGATAAGGGTAATCTGGTGCTAGTTGAAGCAGATAAAGGTGGTGCTCTTATCATAGCTTCAAAAGACTATGTCAAGAAATTAACAGAAAAGAAATTACATAGTTCATTTTATGAAAACATTGGAACTCAAGATCCCTATACCCCGGTTTTCAAATCTATGTTGGAAATTTGGAAGAAAGGTGAAAAAGAAGGTTTGGTTGATAGAGACACAGTTAAAACGGTAGTTGGTATCACAGACAAGGGAAATCAGAGTACACTTCCTATATAATACAAGTATGGTGAACCATATTTTTATGCTCTTTTGAAAATTCACAAGCTCAGTACAGATCAAATCAAGGTTGGAGCAGATATTCCTGTCCGACTAGTTGCCAATTTGAGTAATGCTGCAACAACACGATCTGATAAGTTCATCAACTGGCGGTACCTAAAGCCCCTACAAGACAAATTTTGTTCCAATTTAGTTCAAGACAGTACAGAATGGCTAATTTGGTTAGAACAAATAGCAGAAGAAGTCAAGTTAAAAGGCCACAAAAGTATAAATGGTTTCAGTTGGGATTTTGTTAGTCTTTATGATAACCTTGACCCAAATTTAGTTGTTGAAGCTCTTAAATATGCCATAGAAGTTTGTGAATGTAATTGGACTGAAAATGAAGTTGAATGGCTCCTAGACTTGGTTAAAATTAGCATAAAGAATGGTTTTGGCAGGTATGGACAAAATCGGTTCAAAATTGTCAAAGGAATCCCAACAGGTGGAAGCATATCAGTTTGTCTTGCTAATATTACAGTGGCATATTGTCTTATTAAAATGGTAATTAGTCAACTGGGGGGATTACCTCCTGAAATGATGGGGTTCTGTTCTTTTGTTGATGATATTGGGGGATGCTGGCAAGGGGATCAGGATAAATTTAAACAGTTCTCAGAAGATGTCAATTCTGTCTTGTTTGATCGTTTTGGCCTCTCAATCCAAGATGGGGATTGGCAGATAAATGATGGAAATAGTTTTAGTGTTTTTCTTGATGTGCAATTCAGATTTTGTGATTCAGAAGGTTTGATCACTGATGTCAATATCAAAAAAACAGATGCTCGAGCATACTTGCATTTTGATAGCTACCATCCAGCACATACATTCCCATCAATTGTATATATTCACAAATGCTTCGATATCAAAGAATCATAAATTCTACCACATTATTGGATTGTAGGTTAAAGGAACTCTCAAATTATTTCATTGCATCAGGCTACCCCAAGACAATGATCAATAAGATAAGGGAGGATGTCATGAAGAGAAAACGTATCCTTAGATACAAAGAAAAAGAAAACAAAGCACCTTTCAATGTGACATGGGTAACAACATACACTCCTGCTACAAACCTAATCCAGGAGACTATAGACAAAGCAAACAATGCTCTTAAATTATCAGACACTTGGAAAGAAATTGAGGCAAAATGGTACCACAGGAACACGACAAAAATTAGCCTCCATTAGCCTCCATTAGCCTCCATGGAGGCTGAGTGGAGGCTGAGTGGAGGCTGAGTGGAGGCTAAGTGGAGGCTAATTTCAAAATTAGCCTCCACGGAGGCTAGTGGAGGCATGAGGCTAATTTTCGAAAATAGCCTCCACTATGGAGGCTATATTAACCTCCACTAGCCTCCACTAGGCTCACTAGGCTCCACTCAGCCTCCACTCAGCCTCCACTCAGCCTCCATGGAGGCTAAATTTTTGTTTAGCCTCCACTAGCCTCCACTCAAGATTTAGCCTCCATTAGCCTCCACGGAAATTTAAAAAGTCATTTTTGTATTCTATGGAAGCTATTTTGACAGTGCTAGTGGAGGCTATAGCCTCCAAATGGAGGCTAAAATCATGAAAAAACACAGATAATATGCTAGCCTCCACAAAATTAAATTTATGTCATGTTTTTACAAAAGAGTACATTTTGGCAACATAGACCAAAGTCTAGTATTAGGCACCACTAGGCCTCCACTAGAATCCACTCAGCCTCCACTAGGCTCCACTAGGCTTCACTCAGCTCACTAGGCTCCACTCAGCCTTCCACTAGGCTCCACTCAGCCTCACTAGGCTCCATTCAGCCTCCACTAGCCTCCATGCAGCTTCACTCAGCCTCATTAAGCCTCCACTCAGCCTCCACTAGGCTCCACTCAGCCTCCACTAGGCTCCACTAGCCTCCAATAGGCCCACCAGCCTCCACTAGGCTAGTTGAGCTAAGTGGAGCCTAGTGGAGGCTGAGTGGAGCCTAGTGGAGGCTGAGTGAGCCTAGTGGAGGCTGATTGAGCCTAGTGGAGGCTGAGTGGAGCCTAGTGGAGGCTAGTGGAGGCTGAGTGGAGCCTAGTGGAGGCTAAGTGGAGCCTAGTGGAGGCTGAGTGGAGCCTAGTGGAGGCTATTGGAGCCTATTGGATCCTAGTGGAGGCTAGTGAGCCCTGGTGGTGGCCAGTGGAGGCTGAGTGGAGCCTAGTGGAGGCTAGTGGGGCCTGAGTGGAGCTTAGTGGAGGCTGAGTGGAGCCTAGTGGAGGCTAAGTGGAGGCTAGTGGAGGCTGAGTGGAGCCTAGTGGAGGCTGAGTGGAGCCTAGTGGAGGCTGAATGGATCCTAGTGGAGGCTAGTGGAGCCTATTGGATCCTAGTGGAGGCTAGTGGAGCCTAGTGGAGCCTAGTGGTGGCCAGTGGAGCCTAGTGGAGGCTGAGTGGAGCCTAGTGGAGGCTAGTGGGGTCTGAGTGGAGCCTAGTGGAGGCTGAGTGGAGCCTAGTGGAGGCTAAGTGGAGGCTGAGTGGAGCCTAGTGGAGGCTGAGTGGAGCCTAGTGGAGGCTGAGTGGAGCCTAGTGGAGGCTGAGTGGAGCCTAGTGGAGGCTGAGTGGAGCCTAGTGGAGGCTGAGTGGAGGCTGAGTGGAGCCTAGTGGAGGCTGAGTGTAGGACAGTTGGAGCTGTCTGAAAGTTTGAAGCTATATATTGTTTTTCACATTAGTACACATAAATCACCATTTTCAGCAAGAAATTTGTGTTTTGTAGGCTTATTGATTTAGGCTCCACTCAGCCTCCACTTAGCCTCCACTCAGCCTCCATTAGCCTCCATTAGCCTCCATATGGAGGCTTTAGCCTCCACAAAAATGACTTTTTAAATTTCTGTGGAGGCTAATGGAGGCTAATTCTTGAGTAGAGGCTAGTGGAGCCTAGTGGAGGCTAAACCAAAAATTTAGCCTCCATGGAGGCTGAGTGGAGGCTGAGTGGAGGCTGAGTAGAGGCTAGTGGAGGCTAATGGAGGCTAGTGGAGGCTAATATAGCCTCCATAGTGGAGGCTATTTTTCAAAAATTAGCCTCATGCCTCCACTAGCCTCCGTGGAGGCTAATTTTTGAAATTAGCCTCCACTTAGGCTCCACTCAGCCTCCACTCAGCCTCCACTCAGCCTCCATGGAGGCTAATGGAGGCTAATGGAGGCTAATTTTTGTCGTGTTCCTGTGGTACCATTTTGCCGAAATTGATAGACCTATTGGATTAGTTCACAAACGTGCTCCTAATTTAGGTAATAAACTTTTCAAGAGAAGAAAGCTAGCTTTATCTGCCCACAACTCAGTACATCAAGAAAGGGGTCAGGGAACTGTAAGTTGTACTAATGCTGAAAATAAAAAGCGGGGTCGTCGGTGTAAAGGTTGTGCTATGATGTCTGGTAAATCAGTTGTAAAGTCAAGCTCAAATGGGCGGCAGATCAACACACCATTTGCAACATGTCAGACAAAATGGTAATCTATCTAGCTGAATGCCGTAAATGTGACAAACAATATATCGGTCGTACAGTTCAGATGCTCAGAAACAGAATCAGTGGTCATAGGGGTTGGATAAACAAACCCAAAGTAAAGGAAAAAACAGAAAATTTGAATCATGAAGAGGAAGATGAGGCAGCACTGGCTGATCATTTACAGACTGTCCACAATTTGTCATCAGCAAATGATTTTGATTCTAACTACATGTTTACAATCATTCAAATTTGTGAACCATCATCAATTGTCAATTCAGAATACAAATGGATTTCAAATTTGAAAACTCTAACACCTTTTGGACTCAATATTCAGAAACCTTTTGGGATTGGTGAGAGGCTGATCTGAGAATTTTTTCTAATGCCAGGTTTTAATTTATTAATTTATTAATGATTTTCATGTGAGGGAATTTATTTAATATCTTTGAATTTAAATATAATATCTTTAATTTCGATTTTTAATTTTCTAAACTTTTTAATAAATTATTTTCTTCTTCTTCTTTTTAATTTAATCTGTTGGCTACATCCACACTAGTTTCAATAATTCATCTTTGTAGTTTGTAAAACGATTTTCTTCATCGTTTTAAAGTTTTTAGGCCTATCTCTATTTTCTAGGAAAATTTGTTATCAATTTTGTTATTTTTATATGTTGTTGTTTGTATATTTGGACGGCTATTGAGTTAATTGCATTTGATTTTCGGCGCCCGTTAGGTTTTTTTAATAGCTTGCAAAATTTAATAATAGGAATCTTGGTTTGAATTGACTTCATGTTTTAAGGTTTTTATCTTATAAACTTGGATAGATATTTTAACCTTTCTTTTATTATAGGTAGGAAGCCAGAAGGCTTATTAATGATATATGAGATGTTAATTGTCCTGAAGACGGAGATGGACCGAAACATGTAGACAAATTAATATCATTGCTGTGTTTCTTGGTTTATAAAAGAGCATCAATTGTTTTATTGTTTTATTGATCAGTCATTACTGAAATTTAAACATGAATTTGACTTAAATATACACAATTAATAGAACGTCTCATAAACCAGCCAATAATGTCCGACAGTAAGTGTATATTTTTCTTCTCATAATTACATTTCCATCCAAATGGAATTTACTTATCAACGGCGTAAAGAAAAGGTAGAAAACCATGCCAAACTCGCACCTTCACCTGACTAATTCACTCCACATTGGAGGCTAATTCCACTTCCTTGTACGATTGCTTCTCGTGGACCTTGCTATGTCTGACGAAGTCACTGTGTCGAACTGTCTTATACTCGCACAAGTTACACTTGAAGACATTGTCAATATGGATGTTAAAGTGTCGGGTCATGTCTGACTTCCTGATCGTTAGATACCCGCACATCGGACACTTCCACTTGCCCGAGCCGTGACTCAGTTTGTGCTCGTGAAACACCTTCCGACAGGCCGCCACGAAATCGCACTTATCGCACGAGTACATCTTCAAATCTGCTTTCTTTTTCTTGCCCGGACTACGTCTCCTCGGTTCTGGTTGGGGCTGCTTAACAGGCGAGTTTGCAGGCATATCTGCCAGGGCGTTGTTGTTGATGACTTTCTGGCCATCCTTAGAGACCTGAACCAGGATGACCCTACAGCGAGGTAAGTTGGCAGTGTGGATGCGCATGTGCTTTAACAGGACTGTTTTATGGAAGTAGTGTAGTGGCAGACCCCACACTTGAAGGGCTTCTCTCCGATGTGCAGGAGCTGGTGTCGCCTCAAGTCGCTCCTCCTCGCTGTCTTATACTCACACTTCGTACAATTGAAGAGGTTCTCTCCAGTGTGACTGAAAACGTGTCTCTTCAGATCACTCTGACGACTGGTCGAGTAGCTGCAATACCCGCATTGGAAGTCCTTCTTATCATGTAGCTGCCCTACGTGCTCCCCTCCTTCTCCAATATACTCATCCGGATCCATCAATTCCTCCTCCTCTTCCTCCTCTCCTAAGTCATCTATCACATCACCCATACCCACCATCTCCCCCTCATCTATAATGTGATCAGGGGGACCTGCTATCAAGTCATCCTTATCTTCATCGTATTCCTCGTGTATTTCAGCAGGTAGGTGGTCGTCATTCAAATCAGTGGAATGGTCGAGGGGGGCAGATTGAGGGGAAACACTCGGTCCTTCCATGTCAACTTGACAAGAACATCCTCAAATTTGATTGGGTAATTACTTTAAATCGTACAATCATCCTCCCATTTTGAAAGTGAGAAGAAACGTTTATGCAGTAGGGCAGAATAGTTAGGGATTTAAATATTGATGGGAGAAAAGTAGGTGCAGTTGTGTGGCTGCATAACAGCCATTGCTATACACCCCCGTTTTCATAGTAATGAGCTGAATCATCAAGGGTCAGGTAGTTGATTTAAAAAAGAAATATCTTTCCAAAGAACCCAGGATCAAAATAAAGGTCATGACCACAGTGAAACGCTATATATATAAATGATTGATAATGCGATTTAAACACATAATAAATATAACATACTGGGGTCCATAAATCAATCTCTCAGTTCTTTATCATATAATTTTTACTGGATCACTGAATGGAATAACAATCATTACAAGCGAGGAGAAGAAATGCAAGACTTAGGAGTTCAAAGTTCAAATCCGACCAAAACACGTGTAAGTAACTCATAGAGAAACAGAACCGGATACAACATCATCTGAAGTATTTTACTAGAAGTTAAAACCGATAGGAAATTGCCACCAATATGATAAAAGCAGAACTGATCAGAAATAAGATTAATTCATAATTCAAATTATTTCACCCAATTCTATGAAATATCGATCAAATCTGAGAGGGTCTACTCACCCCCCTCCCTCATTGCGACTTTATGGATGGTCCTTTGAAATATTGACCGAATCTGAGAAAGCTATGTGTACTGCACATGGCACTCTTTTCCAAAAAAATACAGCCCTAATGGCGGAGTCCACTGGCAGAGTCCACTGGCAGATTCCACCAGTGGAGTTTACTGGTGGACTCCACCGGCATTCACGGAGTCGAGTCCACTGCGGGAGTTGAGTCACTGGCGGAGTCGAGTCCACCAGTGGACTCCACACTGGTGGAGTCCGCCAGTGGACCTGACTCGCCAGTGGACTCCGCCGGTGGAGTCCACTGACTCCGCCAGCGGACTTACCTCCACAATTATTTTAGTCCACGGTGACTCTTTTGGTGGACTTTTCGGTGGACTGTCCACCAGTGCGCCGGGCGGAGTCAGGACCAAGCAGCGGACCCACCCACCGCGGGCGGAGTTTCGAAAAGTCCGCTGCAGGTCCACCAAAGTCCACCAAAAAATTTTATGGTGGACTTTAGTGGAGTCCGCGGCGGACCTGCAGCGGGTCCACCGGGTCCGCAGCGGGTCCGCGGCGGAGTTAAGTCCACCCATTTTTTAGCCAAATGATATGAGTGGTGTCAGGTGTAGGAGATGGGAGAAGGATGTGAGTAGGTGATTTTGTTATCAAAAACAATAACAAGATTACAAGAATGAAAATGGTGTCAGTTGTAAGGGAAGAGGATGCCGGAGTCAGTTGACCCGAAGGTAAGGAGATCCTTGGAAGGATGAGGTTCCAGAGAGGGCTTCCTAATGGTTATGACTGCTTGTTCTGTCAGGTCTAGGTGGGATCAGTGAGAGGGGAGGGCCTTTAGGATGCAGATGTTGTTCCAGGCAATGATGTGTCTGGTGGTGATGGAGTGAAGAGCAGGAGCAGACTTCACTCTGTATGTAATGTTGTCAGTTGTAGCATTGTTCATGTTCCTTCATTCTGTCGAGAAGATGACAGTAGGTCTGTCCGTGGGGATGTCAAGGCAGCTGATCTCGTAGATGGTGTTGGGGGTCTGGGAGGAAGGAGATGTAATCTTGTCTTGGTGAGGATGTTCCCAAGATAGGTGTTGGAGAAGGTAATGTTGATGTCGTATTGGTTGAGGATCTTCTAGGTGGGAGAGGGAGAGATGGAAGGGGAGGAAGGTCTTCAAGGAGGGTCGTGGTTTGATGTCTCTGTTGAAGGCAGCAAAAGATTGGTAGGTGGAGGGTTTGTTGAACTTCTGGGAGACTTCTGTCTTGATGGAGGAGATGGGGGATGGAAGGAGTCCATTCTGAAGGAGGGTGTGTCATACTGTCTGAAGTTCTGTGTTAAGGTGTTGAGGGGAGCAGTGGTTGTGGGCTCATCAGGTGAGGGATCTGATGACAGTGGAGGAGGTCATCATGCACGAGTCATTGCGAGTGTAGACTGTAGAGGTTGGTGTGGTACATTTTCTGTAGAATGAGGTGGACTTGTCGGGATGGATGAGGAACTCGAGAAAGGTGATGAGGGTGGGGTGTTCTAGGATGAAGGTGAGGTCATCAGTGAGGGAGTTGATGAAGTTGAAGAAGATGTCTGCATGTTGTCTGTCTCTGAAGTTAAGCCTAGGCAGCAGGCCTAGTAGGAGTTGCCAGACGTTGCCTGGTCCCATACTCAAAGAGATGGTGGAGGAGGCAAGGTTAGAGGGCAGGAGGGAGCCTGACTTCATGGCAAGGGGCATGTTGCAGGAGTTGTAGAGGGATTGGGCGTCGAGGGAGGAGTGGTAGGAGTAGGAAGATTTGAGGGATGATAGGAATCTGGATTCCAAATCGAGGGAGTCCTTGAGGTGGAGTTGGTTCTGCATCAGGGGCTTCAGGATGTGCAGAAGGTTTTGTGGAGAGCCTCGAGAGGGGTGTTGTAGAAGGAGACCACGGGACAGATGGGGGCTCCAGGTTAGTGTATATATTCAGTTAATCATAGAGCTGAGGCCATCTTGGGTGGTGGTTCTGAAAAAATTTCCAGGCCAGGTACACTCAAAAAAGCACCCACCCCGTTTAAGCCATTTTTTGAGTACAGTACATTGCAAAATGTACTCAAAAATGGCAATTTTTTGTCCTTTTCTCCATATTTTTCGGTAATTAGTTTGTAAACTTGGCTAAGCAATGGTCTGACTGGCATAAATCAGATAAATTTCGATTACTTCATGGACAAAAACAATTAAGGAGTAAATTCGTTTCATCAGCAGTCCACCCACCTATTTGGCAACCCTGTGTTTGGCAAGTAGGCATCGAACTTCTCCTGGTGTTTGAGAAAATGCTTATTGTGGGTGTAGCGAGACTTCTTGATGCAGAGGTGTAGGAGTTTCTGGTAGTAGCCGAGGAGAGGAGGAGCTGTAGGGTTTGGAGGTTATCATCGTACTAATCCTTCTGTGGGTGAAGCGTGTCTGTAATGGTTGAGTCGTTCTGTCAGGAAGGAGGTGGAGGCTTTGGTCAGAACTTCAGTGGCGCTGGGTGAGGTGATAGGGAGGTCAGGGGGAGTCCTTTGAGGATGAAGGAGTTGTCCCAGTAGGCATTGAGGAAGGAGATGTGGCAGGAGAAGGTTGACATGCATTGCATGAGGCAGGAGGTCATCTTGCAAAGAGAGGGGGCCAAGGGTCCCAAGAGGGAGAGGAGGGTGTCATTGAAGGAGGGGGTAGGTGGTTGAGGTGGTGAAGGAGTTGATGGTGAAGAAGATGTAGGTGTAGAATTGGATACTACATGGTTTGTAGACAGATCCATGGGAAAAGGTGTGACATATCAGGGTACAACTTAGGGAGCAAGTTTAAAACGTTAAATGATACAATATTGATACGATAAAGTGTGTTGACATTAATTATTCAATTATCAAACACAAAGAAATTTTGTCTTGATCCACAACATATAGACCATTGTCCATTTGTCACAATACGTTGTAACTGTTATGAGCCTAACCTGGTAATCTCCGTGAATGTTCTTTTTTGATGTCATGTTGAACAAGGAACTGAAGCTGAGAGGTTCACCGCTAAATTTCACATGATAAAATTTTTCTTGTTCATATTTTTAGAATGAGTGCTGAAAAAATTGATATTATTATTATTATTATTTTCCTTTGAATCTGACCATTTCTTACCATCTCATTTATTATTGGGGGCATTTTATCAGTGCTACTGCATATTCTATGTTCATATATAATGATATACTTCAGAATTTTTGAAATATTTTCACTTCAGATTATATAATTGTTTCTAATTCATCAGAAGTTATTAAGTATGATATACCTATCTCAAATGTGACTCAAGAATCGTGATCTATCCGTAATTGCACATTCAGAATAATTGTATGATGTAGGTAAGTACAAGTAGGTATGATATAATTTATTTGCTTGAGGTAAGTTATGCAGAGTGAGTGGAGTCACATTGATGAATTAGATGATGTTATTTCTGATACTAAATTGAGGATAGCAGAATATAAGGAAGAAATCATAAAGCTTGAATCACATTTATCATGGCTTTATGATGAACGTGAAAGTTTTCTTGAGAACCTTTCAACAAAGAAAAAAGAGAATGTTTCAATTACCTCTAAACCACATTCCTTCAATTTGCAACGTTCAAGAAACCTTCCAATTGCACCAGTAAGACAACTTTCTGAAACTGGAGGGAAGCTCACTGAATCACCTTTAGATTCTTTTGTCAGCAAATCATCAGGAAATTCATTTGGATCAGCTACAAGTTTAATTAGCAGGAACTGCATATCTTGTTCTGTTGAGGATGTATCATTAAGTGAATCAAATAGCCCTTCTCGAACATCATCAAAGAAAGGACAGAAATTTTCCACCCATGATTTAAAGTTCCTTAAGAAACTTACTAATTACGCCAAATCTCCATCAAAATGGAATGGTTCTAACCCAAAGCTTTCAATATCTTCTATGGATGAAATTCTGTCAGAATCTTGTAATAGCATTGGAAGTATTACAACATCAACTGATGATTTGGATGCTGACAAATCACTTAAACATCAATATGTGAGTTAATTGATCCTTACAACACATTAGGTATTCTTTGATAAAATATAATTGATGATATCTATAATCAAAAATATTGCATAGGTATTTTTTGCACACAAATTTGAAAATGATTCATTGACATCGTGTGGTATACTGGTATAACTACATAGGGGGGGGGGGGGCAACCTCGAAAAACCCCGGGTGGATACAAAAATTGCCAAATGGGGGTTTAATTTTTCGGGGTTTATGAGAGTTTAAGGAGGCTAAACTGATGAAAATAGCCGTTTTTCGGTCGGAAAATTCAATTTTTTCTCAAAATGGTACTACTTTAGTTGTGGATTTTCGGCTCTTCTCTCGAATGGTACCATATTTGTTGAGGATTTTTGGCACTTTTCTGAAATGGTACCATTTTTGTTGAGGATATTCGACCCTCTTCTGAAATGGTACCATTTTTATTGAGGAATTTTGGCCCTTTTCTGAAATGGTACCATTTTTGTTGACGATTTTCGACCCCTATCTGAAATGGTACCATTTTTGTTTAGGATTTTCAACCCTTTTCTGAAATGGTACCATTTTTGCTGGAAATTTTTCTTCGCACTTTTCTGAAATGGTACCATTTTTGTTGAGGATTTTCGACCCTTTTCTTAAATGGTACCATTTTTGCTGAAGATTTTTGGCACTTCTCGGAAATGGTACCATTTTTGTTGACGATTTTCGACCCTTTTCTGAAATGGTACCATTTTTGTTGACGATTTTCGACCCTAATCTGAAATGGTACCATTTTTGTTGAGGATTTTCAACCCTTTTCTGAAATGGTGCCATTTTTGCTGAAGATTTTTGGCACTTCTCGGAAATGGTACCATTTTTTGTTGACGATTTTCGACCCTTCTCTGAAATGGTACCATTTTTGTTGACGATTTTCGACCCTAATCTGAAATGGTACCATTTTTGTTGTGGATTTTCAACCTTTTTCTGAAATGGTACCATTTTTGCTGGAGATTTTTGGCACTTTTCGGAAATGGTACCATAATTTTTGTTGAGGAATTTTGGCTCTTTTCTGAAATGGTACCATTTTTGTTGAGTATTTTCGACCTTAATCTGAAATGGTACCATTTTTGATGATGATTTTCTGAAATGGTACCATTTTAGTTGTAGATTTTTAGCCCTATTTTGAAATGGTACCCATTTATACCCCCAAAAACCTAAAAGTGGATATAAAAAAAGCCAAATAGGGGTTTAATTTTTCGGGGTTTATGGGTTTTTTTCGAGGTTGCCCCCCCCCCCTACATAACTACTGAATAGTGAATAAATTTTGTTAATGCTAGCTTTGATTCATTTAATGAAGTTGTGAGCAAAACATGGCTTTTTAGCTTCAAGCATCAGAATCTGATCTGACAATTTTCAGTTCAAGATAAGTGATAATGATGCTGGTTCCAGTAGCAACAACAATACCAATAAAAGTAGTCTGAGAAGAAACAGAGTGTTCTATTCTAAGAAGGTAGGTAAAAATGCCCAGAAGTAAATGCAGAATTTACAAAAATTATGATAATCACTTCAAAGATCCTTATTTAAATCTTTGTTGAGTTCAAAACAAATTCTCCGCCCATTCCAACCAATTTCCTATCACCCTGCAAAAATCCCTGAGTTTTGACTTTTTAACTTATGCACATATCACAAAGCTACCACTTTGTTTTATTATAACAATACACTTGATGGGTTGATATTTGCCAAACTGCTGCAAAGACCACCAACAACTTATAACTCATCTAACTATCATCCAGAAAAAGCACTATCTGATGGAAACGATGTCACATCATGGCACTTGCAGTCCAAGTGACCACTCAGGAGCCAGCGACGACATATCACTCGATAACATCTCCAACTCTGACTCCAGTGGGTGTCTAGGGAACCCTGTCTCTGACGAGAATGTTCAGCAGTCTAACAGTGGAACGTGAGTTGTCAAACTTCCATAATATGCTCATAGGGGGATGGGGCAAAGGGGTTGGTTCAGTCTTTACTCAGCCCTGATGCTATCTCTTCAACATATCTGCAGTGCCTGATTACCGACAAGAAATGTGAATATTTGAAAATTGCAATCTCCAGTTCTTGATTCGACAAGTCTTCTTGTTGATTTTTGTTATCTGTGGTATAAGCTCAGTTTGTTAAACTGAGATATAAGGTCCAATCATCCTAATCAGTTAATCAGTGCTTCGTTCACTTGAGAAATTGTATTCAATTCTTGTCGGATATCATAGTATCGTGCGCCCATTATATCTCTATATAGATGCTATTTGAATGCTGATCATGTAACGGGCTATAGGTTGTAACATCTTGTAAGGTGATTGCTGCCCTATCCGAGGAAGTATTTAAACCCATTAGCTGTTATTGAAATGCTCGCTCCTCCTGTACCACAAACTTTCATTAAGAAAATACGACAGTTTATTGCGAAATTTGGCATGAATCTAAGTTATGCCGTGTAGTATTCAAGTGTCTGGTCTAAAGTCTTCTCTTCACAGTTCCATGGCACGGAACTTATGACTGTTTGTATTATTGTGAAGATCATTAACTTATTGAGACACTGTGTTGGAGAGCATCCTGATTCTTGACACCGAATAACCCGACGGTTGGTTCTAGTCTGGTTTCTGTCAGGTTATTGTCTGGTTTCACCTGGTTTCCCTTGGGTTTACATTTCGTCGTGCTTTTGTATTTTTGATATTTGTCATGCTTTTGTCGTTTTTCATCGCGTTTTGATTTTTTTGGAGCTATGTCAGGCTTTTTTGTGATTTTTTTTTGGATTTTGTTCGGGACTCGGGTTTCAGTTGAGTTTTGTCCTGGCTTTGATTACAAATTTGTCCTGGAAATGTGGGGCTCTTGAGTGTCAGCGGATGCCTCGGAGGTAAAAGACACATGTACCTGAGTGGTTAAGTGTTGTGTGTCGCAAGAAAATGTTATTAAAAGCTATCTGGAGAGACATTGCCTTATAAGGGCATGATCTTGCTCTGTCTTTCAATTCTCAAGGGAGTGTTAATATTGAATTCTCGCATAGGTACCCATATTACAGTGTTATGCGCTTTGAGAAAGCGTCAGCGATCACCATGCACCCCATTAGCCGTACACTGCAACTATTATACCCGCTTTGTTTAGCCTTGGTCACAGAACTCATTTGCTATACCGTAGTGAGTAATGAAGTGAATGGTTCGACGAGTTTATATTAGACCTCCACTACCATACGCTGATTTAATTACACAGTTAAATATTAAATACTATTGTAAAGTAAATTGAGGGAGTGAACCCCTGATTTTGCGTCATAGTTTCAACTTGGCAGCCTCACCTCCGCTCTCCTGACTTACATCTGCTAAGCTGGGAAGAAATCTCACCTAGTGAGCCGACTATAGTGATTTCTGAGAACAGTGAACTCCTGCCCCTTCCCACCGGTAAGATACCCAGAGATTCAACGTATATTAATTTAAAATTTCATTAATTAAATTAATGACTGATCAATAAAACAATTGATGCTCTTTTATAAACCAAGAAACACAGCAATGATATTAATTTGTCTACATGTTTCGGTCCATCTCCGTCTTCAGGACAATTAACATCTCATATATCATTAATAAGCCTTCTGGCTTCCTACCTATAATAAAAGAAAGGTTAAAATATCTATCCAAGTTTATAAGATAAAAACCTTACAACATGAAGTCAATTCAAACCAAGATTCCTATTATTAAATTTTGCAAGCTATTAAAAAAACCTAACGGTCGCCGAAAATCAAATGCAATTAACTCAATAGTCGTCCAAATATACAAACAACAACATATAAAAATAACAAAATTGATAACAAATTTTCCTAGAAAATAGAGATAGGCCTAAAAACTTTAAAACGATGAAGAAAATCGTTTTACAAAGATGAATTATTGAAACTAGTGTGGATGTAGCCAACAGATTAAATTAAAAAGAAGAAGAAGAAAATAATTTATTAAAAAGTTTAGAAAATTAAAAATCGAAATTAAAGATATTATATTTAAATTCAAAGATATTAAATAAATTCCCTCACATGAAAATCATTAATAAATTAATAAATTAAAACCTGGCATTAGAAAAAAATTCTCAGATCAGCCTTTCACCAATCCCAAAAGGTTTCTGAATATTGAGTCCAAAAGGTGTTAGAGTTTTCAAATCTGAAATCCATTTGTATTCTGAATTGACAATTGATGATGGTTCACAAATTTGAATGATTGTAAACATGTAGTTAGAATCAAAATCATTTGCTGATGACAAATTGTGGACAGTCTGTAAATGATCAGCCAGTGCTGCCTCATCTTCCTCTTCATGATTCATATTTTCTGTTTTTCCTTTACTTTGGGTTTGTTTATCCAACCCCTATGACCACTGATTCTGTTTCTGAGCATCTGAACTGTACGACCGATATATTGTTTGTCACATTTACGGCATTCAGCTAGATAGATTACCATTTTTGTCTGACATGTTGCAAATGGTGTGTTGATCTGCCGCCCATTTGAGCTTGACTTTACAACTGATTTACCAGACATCATAGCACAACCTTTACACCGACGACCCCGCTTTTTATTTTCAGCATTAGTACAACTTACAGTTCCCTGACCCCTTTCTTGATGTACTGAGTTGTGGGCAGATAAAGCTAGCTTTCTTCTCTTGAAAAGTTTATTACCTAAATTAGGAGCACGTTTGTGAACTAATCCAATAGGTCTATCAATTTCTTTCCAAGTGTCTGATAATTTAAGAGCATTGTTTGCTTTGTCTATAGTCTCCTGGATTAGGTTTGTAGCAGGAGTGTATGTTGTTACCCATGTCACATTGAAAGGTGCTTTGTTTTCTTTTTCTTTGTATCTAAGGATACGTTTTCTCTTCATGACATCCTCCCTTATCTTATTGATCATTGTCTTGGGGTAGCCTGATGCAATGAAATAATTTGAGAGTTCCTTTAACCTACAATCCAATAATGTGGTAGAATTTATGATTCTTTGATATCGAAGCATTTGTGAATATACAATTGATGGGAATGTATGTGCTGGATGGTAGCTATCAAAATGCAAGTATGCCCGAGCATCTGTTTTTTTGATATTGACATCAGTGATCAGACCTTCTGAATCACAAAATCTGAATTGCACATCAAGAAAAACACTAAAACTATTTCCATCATTTATCTGCCAATCCCCATCTTTGATTGAGAGGCCAAAACGATCAAACAAGACAGAATTGACATCTTCTGAGAACTGTTTAAATTTATCCTGATCCCCTTGCCAGCATCCCCCAATATCATCAACAAAAGAACAGAACCCCATCATTTCAGGAGGTAATCCCCCCAGTTGACTAATTACCATTTTAAGACAATATGCCACTGTAATATTAGCAAGACAAACTGATATGCTTCCACCTGTTGGGATTCCTTTGACAATTTTGAACCAATTTTGTCCATACCTGCCAAAACCATTCTTTATGCTAATTCTAACCAAGTCTAGGAGCCATTCAACTTCATTTTCAGTCCAATTACATTCACAAACTTCTATGGCATATTTAAGAGCTTCAACAACTAAATTTGGGTCAAGGTTATCATAAAGACTAACAAAATCCCAACTGAAACCATTTATACTTTTGTGGCCTTTTAACTTGACTTCTTCTGCTATTTGTTCTAACCAAATTAGCCATTCTGTACTGTCTTGAACTAAATTGGAACAAAAATTTGTCTTGTAGGGGGCTTTTAGGTACCGCCAGTTGATGAACTTATCAGATCGTGTTGTTGCAGCATTACTCAAATTGGCAACTAGTCGGACAGAATATCTGCTCCAACCTTGATTTGATCTGTACTGAGCTTGTGAATTTTCAAAAGAGCATAAAAATATGGTTCACCATACTTGTATATAGGAAGTGTACTCTGATTTCCCTTGTCTGTGATACCAACTACCGTTTTAACTGTGTCTCTATCAACCAAACCTTCTTTTTCACCTTTCTTCCAAATTTCCAACATAGATTTGAAAACCGGGGTATAGGGATCTTGAGTTCCAATGTTTTCATAAAATGAACTATGTAATTTCTTTTCTGTTAATTTCTTGACATAGTCTTTTGAAGCTATGATAAGAGCACCACCTTTATCTGCTTCAACTAGCACCAGATTACCCTTATCTATTTGTTTAGTTAGCCAAACAATACCATTTAATTCTTTTCCTGGACAGATTGCTGAAAGTCTTAGGGGGTTGCAGTTTATCAAGCTCTGTTCTGATTTCTGGAATCAGTTGATCAACCACCTTATCACCTGTCGTTTCTGGTTCCCCAACAAATTTTCTTCTAAGGTCTTTAGGGAAGTCAGATTTTGGTTGAAGGCGAGAAGAATCAATAGGCTCTTCAACAAAATCATCCTCATTAGAGTCCTGATTGACTTGTAACTCTTTCATACGTTTTGATGTCATGGCAGCTAATTTTCCCATTGCATCAATTAAATTAATCATTAATTAGAATATATTAACTATTAACTATTCATATAGTTGTAAAATGTTACCATCTGTTGGTAAAAGTGGCAATCTTCTCACTTTCTCAGAGGGCTTCAATTAATCATAACATTACCCTACTCACTAGCTCACTATAAAACCACGCAAAGAACTCACATTATAGCTCTAAATTGACAAAATTATAAATAATAATTGCTTGTACAGCAGCTCACAGCATAACTGTATAACGATACAGCATAACAATTATACTGCTTTGACAGATAATGTCGAACTTTTTAACAAGTTATCTATTTTATTTAGAATTCTGCTATTGATTTATCTGTTGTGGATCGTCAAGCTAAGTGAGTAAGTGGATCAAGTGGATCGTCAAGTCGATCAAGTGGATCGTCAAGTCGATCAAGTGGATCGTCAAGTCGATCAAGTGGATCGTCAAGTCGATCAAGTGGATCGTCAAGTCGATCAAGTGGATCGTCAAGTCGATCAAGTGGATCGTCAAGTCGATCAAGTGGATCGTCAAGTCGATCAAGTGGATCGTCAAGTCGATCAATTGGATTGTCAAGTCAATCAATTGTATTGTCAAGTCAATCAATTGGATTGTCCAGTTGATCAAGTCGATCATCAAGTGGATCGTCAAATCGATCAAGTGGATCGTCAAATCGATCAAGTGGATCGTCAAATCGATCAAGTGGATCGTCAAGTCGATCAATTGGATTGTCAACTCAATCAATTGGATTGTCCAGTCGATCAAGTCGATCAAGTCGATCATCAAGTGGATCGTCAAATCGATCAAGTGGATCGTCAAATCAATCAAGTGGATCGTTAAATCGATCAAGTGGATCGTCAAGTCGATCAATTGGATTGTCAAGTCAATCAATTGGATTGTCAAGTCAATCAAGTAGATAGTCAAGTCGATCAAGTGGATCGACAAGTCAATCAAGTGGATCGTCAAATCGATCAAGTGGATCGTCTTAACATAGATAAATTTTCTAATTTTTAACCACTCACAGCAGTATCAGCCGCGACAATTTAATTAAGTCGCTTTTGGACTTGATTTTCTCAAGTCAGTAGCAATTGGTGGTTTGAGAGAAGGAAGATTTCTGCTGAACGATCACTTTTACAGTCTTATTACGATAATTCAGTCCTTAAACTCAGTTTATTTGTCTGACACTGGTGTTGCATTGATGTGTTCAACGTTAAAACTGTATTTAAACACAGATAAACGTTTTTCATTACACATTTTGTGACATCTATACGATAAATATCGGTGGGTGGTTTTTAAGCAATTTCTCAGAACCTGCTCCTCGCCTTGCCAGTTCATGTCTGTCTCACAGATCACAAACTCACAACTTCCCATCCAATCTCTATCATTTAGTTTAAATAGCTCTTGTCAGGGCTATTTCTGGAGCCAGAGCGGGTTGATTGCAGTTATCAAGGTGTGTAACTCTTTAGTTATAAAGTTCTAACTATCTCTGTTATGATAATAGTTCTAACGATCTCGGGTAGTATCTTTCAAGGATAAACACAGTTCAATATCTGCTTATTCAAGTATAATTAGGTTTGCAACAGAAGGCAGAGAATTGATTTAAAGGAGTATGGAACTGGATTTTCTATCGACCTCTTCTTCCTTAGGCCAAGAGCAAAGAATTATTATACAATACTTCCAAGCAGTAAAATCATTACTATCCCTTCGACTCCTTCTCAGCATTAACTATTATTTATCAAAATTCAAATTTATATGCACTAATTCTGTGCCCTTGCGGGGTTGGAACTCTGTAAGGAGATACCAATTAAGCTCATTAATGACAGAGTGATTTGAGAGGGACTTTACACAGCATTGTATCCTTGTTTTGAGTTTGTGCTTCTAAACTGTTGATAATCGGAGATATTGTTCAATATATTGTTGACAAGGGCGACAAATTTTTGCGGAAAATTTTCACAATTTCCGTTTTTTGTTCGTGATAAAGAATACAACTTATACATTCAAATTTTAATATGTAAGCATGTAAACATGTAAGGAGCTCGATGATTCAAAACCATTTTTCTCGATGTACCCTTCCCTTTCAGTCCTTCAGTTTACGTGGAATCACAAAATAACATTTAATCAGAAAGTTCCTCAAGTGATTGAAGTTTATCAACGATAAAGCTAATACAAGGAAGTTGTCATGAGAAAGTTCCTGTGCTGCTCACAGTTCATCAGCTGTTCATAAAATAGTTAGCTGTACTACATAACAGTGTAACTGTCACTTGAAATCAATTCTATCCAGTTACTACCTCACTCAACAAACTTTCGCTTTTGGCTAACTCCTAGAAGCTAGTTTATAATAGTATCTTGTTCTTCACGTTCTGTCGTTCACATCGACTGCTTCAGACTTCAGCATTTCTCGTCCACGGTTGAAAGCGTTTACCTCTTGAACGTTTGATCTAGAATTACCCTCAAATGCTCCAGAGAGTTATACGGATATATTTCATCATAGCATATTGATCTATTGTAGGGCTACGACGGAATTCATACCATATAAACGATGTTCGGGGGAAGCTTTACTAAAATTATTTTTTGAGTCGCGATTTTATCGTCGTGGACATAATATTTCGTGTGTGTTGTGTAACATATCGTTAAGTGTGCTTAGCACCAACTGTATATATGGATTTTGAGTTGCTCTACGTAGTACGTAACGTCGTAACTTGATCTATGAAATCACTGGACACGTGATAGTCTCCTATCTAGTGGAAATAGAGCTATAATCATTCTCATATTTGGCAGAATTTTGTGACATCTACGTAGTTTAAAATGATCATAACGATTGACGTCTTTATCTGGCTGTTATTTCTACGTTTATTATTAGAACATTTTGAGTTATTTTTCCAAGTTCCACGCTTTCATCTGCTAAATCATATGGGTTTTCAGTTTTCGGGAACCCTGTATTATTTTCATATTATATTCTCATATTATATTTTTGTCCTATCAACATTATTTCTAACACTGCATTTACTATTAAAAAGCCCACCCAAATATCCCATTAAAGTTTTTGAGGCAGATATCATGCTATTTTCCTTTGAAACTGATCTGTAATTAGGAGCTTATTCAGCGATCAGTAATATTTGATAAAATTTTTTCCCTCCCCATTGGCCTTTTTGTGTATACAAAAAGGCAAATGAGAGGGTTGGCAGAGATCGTGGTCTGGGAGGGTGAGAAATAAAATATGTGTATATGAGGTCCAGGTTTGCAATACAACTACTGTAATTTCTGGAAAGTGCCCGGATTGCTCCTTTATAATATCAGTCGCGAAAATGTCCCTCCGTCCGTCCCTCCCCCCCCCAAATCACAAAATCTTCAAAATAACGAATTTCATGGAGCTGTCGGTTGTCAAAAGTATAAATCTTATAGGTTGATCTGGCCCATCCGTGCCGCATGCTCGAACTCCTAAATTATGATAAGTTCTAAATTTAATTATGCTGTTGAAGAATTCGTGTCTTAAAAAGTTAAAAAGTTAAAATCTTAGGCGTGAGTTGGGCGGTGGATTGGAGGAAAAGGCTTCAGTTTTGTACTAGGTTTAATACCAAACTGCATAACTATTAAACTTTCTGCTGGTTTCGACTAAGTTTGAAAAGTATTATTCGCTGTGAAAGACGAACATTGCTTTTTGGAACAAGAGACAGCATTGAAACAGAAAACAAAAGCACGAAATTTTAAAATCAGATGAAAGGTGATATCAACTTAGTATAAACATTCAAGAAAATACATCGCGTGAGCCGTGAATAAACGGTGACACAATTTGATGCGAAACGTAAACCAATTCAACAAAATGGCGCGAAATCTACAACGAAATGAGTACAACAACGAACGCTCGCGCGAGAATTTTAGAAGAAATGGCACGTGCCAATTTGTGTTCTCGGTGGTCGCGCGCAGCAGCAGCACGCGCATCGGAACAATATTTATATTTCATACTCTTAAGCTCTTATTACTTTATAACGACTGCGTTTTGTATCATCTTATTATGATGCTATAAGGCTACATCAAGCACCGCGGGGGAGGGAAATTAAGTGCCTGCATACGGCCTATACGGGAACAACAATAATTGTGTCGGTGCAGGCGCAATTCTTGTTAATAAATACAGTCCTTGAGTTTGAAGAAGTGAATTCAATATAGTATCATCTAGGCAAGGTACACTGTAGAGTTTACAGCGTAGGATTAATTAAGAATATTAGTGTTTCACACTCCACAGTTTACATTGAGACTTGAGCTGATCATGATTAAAGTGGTTTTTAAGCTTAATTAATAAGGCATATGAGTCACTCATTTCAACTTATTTCATCGGCTTTTAACGTTGCAATGTTCACTTGTTTTTAAGGTTTAATGGACGTATTGGAATTCTATGGCACGTACTTAGTAGTTACTAGTTACTCATAAGCGAGCCTAAGATACTAGTATACTATGATGTTTCTAGCGTTAATACTTTAATAAAACACTTAACGCCGAGTATTATATTCTAGTATTTTACATATGCTTACAGAAGCCGAGTCTAGCATATTTGTTCATAAGTTTGCATTTATATTAAGCGATTCCCCAATTTTCATTATCGTGTCAATTTGTTGCCAAATAAATCCCAATATTAAAGTTTCTATTCCATACTTTGTTATCCGGGCGCTTGGGCACTGTTTAGTGTTTATTTGCGTAAGACTTTGCTCGCAATTCACAAGGACAGAAGAATTTGATTCTAAGTACTTTAATACCGCTCATAACGCTGTGTTAAAAATCCTGTTTAATCGTGTTTATAATTCTGTTTAACAAAGTAAATAATTAGACTTTTCATTAGATAACTTCGATCTTCTACAATAAAGTAATAACGTAATAACACAATAGCATACTATGATGAGCAGATGGTTTACAGTTATATTTACTTAAATATATTTCATATAAGAGTTGTGTGTATGAATAAAATTATAAGCTCATAACAAAATTGTTTGCCAGAGATTTCTTGAAATTACACACAAACTATATACGTTTTTTGGTTAATTAAGTTTTTCGACAAAACAAAAAAGTCCGGTCTATTTGCTGCACTTTTGGTGCTTGAAATTACTGCAATTTGCTGTTCAAAGTCTGCTACAATTCGTATAATTTAACTCTCCTCTCGGCTTTTCTCTCCCTCTAAAAAACGTTAACACTCTGTAAGAAGGAAGTTTATAGCTGCCAAATATAGAACCATTACGTAAACCAATGTAATCAACAAAGTCATTCTAATGGAAGAACCATGTTTTCTTCTCCTGGACAGCGCGCCAAATGGAACAAAGGGAGGAGAAGAGGAGACAAGTTCGGCAACTAAATTATAGAAAAGGAGACAAGTCCAGCAACTAAATAATAGAAAAGGAGACAAGTTCAGCAACTAAATAATAGACAAGTTCCATTAGAAAACGACTGCTATTATACCGACTTGTTATAAAAGTATAAACGAGTGTCAAGGAGCTATACATCTGACGATAGTCTTTGTTAAGCTACGTATAGGTACCAATAGTTACGATAACAGAAGAGAACGCATTGTTAACGTTATAAACTCGCTATCGTAACCCGTGATAATGACGTCATCTCCCCCGCCGACTCTTTACCCCAGAACAGCACAACAACACCTGTCCTGTTCTCAAATAAAGCGTTCTTGTTTTGTTCTACCAAACTTATTATCACCTTCACAACCTCCTTCAGAGAGAGTAAAAGATCGCGTATTTGCGTTAGGTTGCACTACTGACGTCATGATCAGGGGTTACAATGGTGATGTTGTGGACGTAGCGCCTGGCTACCGGTCGTACGTGACGCGTTTTAATGTATGATAATATAGCGACCATGATATGAGATAAATATACTGCACAATAAAACACAAAATACAGTCAATTAACGAGTCAATTAACTAATTAACTGCACAGTCATTAGTGTACCCTGAGGCGGGGGTATAATGTACATTATGCGGGACGAGACACTCAGGTGTGTGGACTCCGGGACTCCCTCTTATCTCTCTGCTGTGTCCGACGCAGTGTTTGTGTGTTCCCTGTTCCCTGTTGACAGCTTCCAGATCACGTGACCCTGGTCACGTGACCGTTATCCGTGTATACCATATTACATATTCCCTCCCTGCTACTACGTCAACTTGTGTACGTCCTTGACGCCGAGTGTTTTGTAGCGCTGCTACTGCCTTTCCGCACTCCTTGTAAATATGGTACCCCTATTCGTTTAGTTAAAAATACAGCCTGTATATCCGCCGCGGTATACACTTGTGTTAAGTGCCGGTGTGAAGAGTCTTTTGTTTGCTCTGAGTAGGGGCTATTTGAATTCTAATAAGCCACCTCTGGTCCTTTTTTTCTTCTTGTGTTGCATATTACTGCAGTAAGTTGCGAGATTTTAGTTACTTTCCTTAATCGGCCCTCCTTGCAATTAATTAATTGGTTAACACCCGCTTCCTGATTCCGCATAAGTCTGATTGCCCTCCTATTTGAGTTACATTATCACAGCTAATATTCCTGTCCGCCGAGGTTGCTATGCAAAATTTCAAATAATTTAGAATAACCCCTTTTGAGTTCTTCAGACACTGCTCTTCTTTATCTCCTAGCAAAGCACTGCTCCCCTCTTCAACTTTTATTTAAAAAGGGGAACAAAGGGCCTCAGAGGGAATAAATTTCCCAGGAGAGGTCCTTCAGTTTCTTATTAACTCGGTTAGGCACTGAAGTGTGAACCCACAGTTCCTTGTGGGTACTTGAGTCTAATTAAGCCTTGACTAACGCCAGCTTGATCAATGACCATCTGCTGATTTTCAATTAGAATCTTCTTGATAAATACGGGGTGTTACAATCTTACCATCTTGCGTTACAAGGTTGTTCTTAATAAGTTGATTATGGCAAATTTTGTGTAGGCTTCAGTTAAAGATACGTCGTTTGGTCGATCTCATTTTGTACTTTTATACTATAATGAGCAAACTGCCTACGACTTTTATAATTGTCCCGCATTAGTTCACACTTCATAGCAGACATTCAAAAAGGAAACCATCTGCTTATTAACTATTTTATTTTCTGTAGTCTGACAGTGAAAAGAGCATAACACTATCTCAGCTGAATAGAGAGTTTAGTTGCTAATTGTACGAGTTTGTGCGACAGCATAACTCTTTCATCTTTGCATTTGATAACCATTGCTTCATTATGAGCTTTCTGATCATTTCCTAATCAGAATCCGGACATTGCTCTCGATCATTCGATGCGTCTCGCCTGCGATATACATTACCTGTTACAATATGTACTTCAAAGTACCGGGGAAGTGTCAAAAGTTGATGTTCTGTGTCCATATATATCAACGTTTAGCTTAATAATTTGCCGCTCGTTAAGTATGTAATTGGTCCGTAATACCTCCCCCGGCTCTCCAGACCCATTATGGACTTTACGCTTCTTTACACATGGTTCTGTACATGATGCCAGATGTTGGAACATGCTGTTACCACTGCTGAGAGCCGAGTATATTAGCCGCGTCCTTCTTCCTGCAACACGTTTAATTAACGATTAGCTATTTTCACCTGCTTGATACATTGCTGCATGTTTGCTGCTGTGTACACTGTACAATATATAAGAATATATATTTATTGATTCGCGTTATAGTTTTGTGTGTTCGAGAGCGCTCTCCGTGGCTCTATCTGCTGACAATCTCATGATTTTGTGCGGCTTGTTCTTGTTCATGCTTTGTGCTCTCGACTTGTTATATCTGATATATCTCTCTTTTTGCCACAAACCCTCGAAAGGTTTGCATTGAGTGACACTGACGTAGGAATGTTTCTTGATCAGAAATGGGAATGCTTTGCGCTGAGCTGAAATGGAAACTTTTTGAAAGTTTTGTTTATATCTGGGCGTTGACGTATGCTAAAGATCTTTTGCGGACTCTGTTTGACTTCCTCTATTATTCATGCTTTAGTAACGGCCGAATGCTCGAGTTTTCTTCCTTTGGACTTACTGTGGAAGTAATCTATTCCTCTCTCTCAAAGACAATGTGCATTAAATACAAATCTTCTGCAAATAAGAGAATAAGAAATACGTGCGGTATTTAAGAGCTCTTGAAGTCCGGAATGCACTATACTAAATGTTTATGCGATGTCCTTCGTACTTAGATAATATGATAATATTGTGTATTTCAGACTTCGGAAGAAAGCCACTTGTTAATATTTACTTGGCCTTTGGGTACGAAGTCAGCTTCATTTTAACTGCGACCTTTTTAATTTTTCCATTAAGGCGCCTGCACTTTCTTTCTAATGCAAGGTATGAACCAAGAAATTCCAATATATACCTACTTTGCCTACGTTGCCTTGAAGGGTTGCTTTTATCCCTTTATTTCGATATGCGCTAAATTTCATGGTCCATTTCAGTCTACACTTATTATACCCTATTGTTCTAATTAAATGATAACGCGCAATAGGGTATATAAGTGTAGGCTGAAATGGACCATGAAATTTATCTTTTGCCCCTATACTTTACCGTTTTTTATTACTCTTAGTTTTCTATGCTTTATATACAGAACCTTTCTACATTGAATTATACACCATTTGGGCATTGTTGCTGTTGTATTGCTTATTATCGTTATTATAATTGAGTAATATTCGGGCCAAACGATTCATTTCGTTAATGATAATGTTTTATTTTGGTCGTTACCAAGTCGTATTACGTCGGGTTTAAGTTTAATTCATAACATTATCACATAACTATTCTTGACTCGTGTATTTAGTTCTTGTTGGTGTGTGTGGGTTAATTAGCAGCGGATATCAGACTTATGTCGGGGATAATTATAGCAACCAACACACATGTTATTCGAATCAACGCTCGTTGCTTTGCACACCGTTTATTATGATAACTCGGCAATATATGAGCGATAGTTTCACTGCATAATATAGTTAGCGTCAATCGTCATCCCTTGCCTGCGTTAGCCCCTGACATTGCGTATTGCTGATTGTTCTACCCTGACATTGCGTGTATCATTGAGTGCATTCCTCCTCCGTACAGTGTGTTTATAAAATGAGTGGTTTAAAACGCAGCTCCACAACCGCCTCCCTCGCTTCCTTCTTCGAGCAGCACCGGTCCCTGGCGTCAGCTGCCAGATCATCCATCAGACGACACACTCACCGACCCGCTAGGTTAGTAAGTACTGTAAGTACTATACGTAGTAAGTCAGACGCCACACTCACCGCCCTGCTAGGTTAGTAAGTACTGTCAGTACTGTCAGTAGTAGGTAGTAAGTCACCGACCTGCTAGGTTAGTAAATACTGTCAGTACTGTCAGTAGTAAGTTGGTACACTCACCGACCCGCTAGGTTAGTAGAGTACTGTCAGTACTGTAAGTAGTAAGTTGGTACACTAGGGGTCATTCATAATAACTAAGTATTTCTCAAGTAATTACTAGCGAATAATTACTCGAGTTTTTCTAATACTCAAATTTGCTATTCATAAAACTTGAGTAATTATCGCCATGTTTGGACTCAGACTCGTACTAAACTCAGCTCGAGTATTTCTCCAACCTAAGAAAAAGCTCAGTGAAATTGAAAAATACTCGCGTGAAAATACTCAACGCTGAGCTTCGAAGCAGCTTTCTAACTGGCTAGAGTTCCCTGTTGCCTGTTTCACCGAGTGGAATAAGTAAGATAACTGAATTGTTTCACGATTGAAACGGTTAAATTTACTTGTCTATCACGAATTACAATGTCGTTAAAGCTAAAATGTGACATCATCATCGTGTAGAGGTCAATCCAATGAATAAATTCAACAGAAAATGATCAAAATATGTATTGACAGTCTTAACGGTCTGAATAGCACTGATAGAGCAAACACACATTCCTTCAACGATTGGTGGTTGGTATGCGGGACTCAAATATCAATGGAATTTCTAGTTTGATAGTGTACCGAGAACAAAAACAATTTCAGATCACACAACTGCCATTCACCAGCTGATACTTGTAGACGGTTATATATTCATCACGTTCTTGAATTATGCTATTTATTTCAATTGCTCAATCAGAAATAAACTCTGACACAAAAGCAATGTCACTAGTAAATGAAACAAATTAGAATAAAACAGAGCAATACGCCGTATTCATAGCAGTTCAAGTCTGCGTTATCTTTTATTATTTCGATCCTCCAATCAGAAATAAACTCTGAAACAAAATAAACATTGTAACACGGATGGAATAATCAACCGCGTCTGAGTGGCGCCACTTATATACCGTGATTGAAACGAACGTGATAGAAACGAAGATAACCTACGGGTGTTTCAATTATCTCATTCTCTGCTATTGGTTCAGCGCAGTCACGTGACGCACGCACGTGACCTTCAAAGATCAATCGCTGAAGCACACGCCACACAAATCTATGATCGAATGTTATATACGGTGGAATATAGGAGTAGAGATAAGGAGTTTATATAATAAGGCTGACCCGTGGTCAGTAACAATACGATCAAAAATTATTTAACGGCGAGTGCAATAACAAGAGTGAAAGGAAAATTGTTATCCCACTTGTATTTGTCGAAGTCATCGACAAAATGACTGTTTTGCATGACCAACCCTGTCAAAATACACGTGAGTATTTATTTTGAGAAAATGAAAACGATACTCACTCTAGGAGTACTTGTTTTGAGCATTTACTAAGTTTATGAATACCAATTTGAGTACTAGTATTTGGGGGCGAGTAAATACTAGTTTATGAATACCGATTTGAGCATGAGTTTGAATTTTGAGGATTTACTCGCGACAAAATACTCAGGCTAGTAATTACTAAGTTTTATGAATGGCAAACGTCTACTAGTACTTAGAATTGTAAGAAAATCTCACAATTTGAGTATGAGTTTTGTTTTATGAATGACCCCTACTCACCGACCCGCTAGGTTAGTAAGTACTGTAAGTTAGTAAGCTAGTCAGTTGGTAAGTACTACATATTATTCACCGATCCGATAGTTTATAAAACCGTACTAAATTATAGCACTGTAAGTTATTAACCTAATTTTTTCCTGTTCCCAATCGCGTTTTTGTTTTACAAAAAGGCATTGAGAAAAGGTTAGCAGAGATCGTGTTTTGTGGTGGTTGTGTGTATACTACCTTTATGCGTACTGTTAAATCTGAAATAGGTGGTGGTGCTGCGCGCGACCGAATTTGGTCGTATGCGATCCGTGGTGGTATGTCACTTTGCAATCATTTTCAAGCATCCAACTGCTCCTTTATAATATCACTCGCGCCAATATAGCTTGGTGTAATGGCATCCTGTACAATGTGCACTGCAGCTACCTTACAGTTATTCGGGTTCAATGCTCTGTTCATCCTAATGTTGAAACTTGGATATTGATTCTTTTTTAAAATCTTCATCATTCTTCAATTTCATCAAACTTTTCAATGATAAGAGGTGCATGAATGTCGTTCGATCTTCTTGGAATTCTCTATCGAATTTTGTCTTATGATTGGGATTCAATCAAATTAACATTTTTCTTTAAGCAGGAGACAATAATTGACAATGAGCAATAGAGTTCGAGCAACGATGACAGATGATTGATCAATGACGATCGATCAATGATGATTTTTTAGCAATTTCGCTGAGGAAAGTAAGGGATGAACATTTGTCCCGGTATCTACAATCTCATGAATTTACGACTTTGCGAAATATAAACGCAATCTTGGCTAGTGATCCTTCTTTCTATCTTCAAGTTTGCACAGTTGATCATAAAATCGAAAATTTCGACGCTCAGGAAGAGCAATCCTCGATCCTATGACTGTGGTATCTGAGCAACATAGCATCAAACTGCAGAAACATTATCAGGAAAGAAAATAATGGCACGAGTTCATATGATATAATTATTTTCATCAATGGAAACGCTTGATAATGCGCAACGCTTGATGTGGGAACGAGAGGTCGGACAAACTCAAAAGGAAACAAACAAGAATGAATGCGTACGCGCGCAACAGAACATGGCAGGTGTTCTTGAATTATTTTGCGCGCGCAGTAAAATGCACGTGCGACTTGTGATCACGTTCGACCTTTATCATGCTTTCATGAAATTAATTCGCGCAGAAGTTATTACAGAAAACGAGCGAAATTATTGTTTTCAGTTTATACTTACGAATGGAATATTTATGAAATTGATCAAATAATATTAGTATTGCGATGTGACACTTGATAGATAAAGTGTTTTATCGTCAACTCAACCAGTATTAGCGGGACGGACAATGGTCGACGGTGACTTTTAATGACGGCGTGTTTTAACACCAGCCCCGGGGAACAGGAAATTAAGCGCCTGCATACGGGAACAACGTGCACAAAAAATGTGCTGACAGGCGCAATTCTTGTTATTGATAGATCCTTTCTTTCAATCTGGGTCATCCTCTTCTTTGAATCGTCTCAAGTTCCTTCCTTAGTCACGTGTTTTAATTGCTGAACACTCTTGGCTGATGCGTAATAAGTATTGTAAATTTGTGAAATCTTTATATATATTATTCTCATCCTGATCCATCGTGTTTAAATATTTTTGAGAACTTCTTAAAACCAAATGTGATTCAGCGGACTTCCACTCTTTTACTTTGCAGGACTTGCGTCAGCTAAGTAAAGTAGGGCGGCGCTTTCGCTCCAATAATTACCAACTTTAGGACCTTACCTTTAAAACTACTTTTGAATACAACCAAGTATGAGTTTGCTCACGATGATTCAAATCGAAACATGAGAAAGCTAAGAGATCTCATCACTGAGTGAAATATCGCCAGTACCCCAGGGAAATCTATCAATTGTAAGGCTATTTCTACCTTTTTGTTAATAAGTAAGAGTAATTAACGAGCTACACCCTATGAAATGCGTCCTTGAATATCAGTAGAATTGATAAAGGTGGACTACCAAGGTTAGCTTGGCACGTTTACCGCTTTTATGAAAGTATGACTGAGGATTTCACCGAGACTCGAACCATGGATGTCTCGAATGACAGGTACAGTTCTTATCCACTCAACCTTTGTAGAAAAGACTATATTTCTTCCTTTGTACATGATCAAAGCCTTCAGAATTAGGAAAAAAGAACGCATAGATCCTGATCCCCCGCCTAGGATGCACTGAAGTCAAACGTTCTGTATTAACTTTTGTTAATTAAACTAGGTTTCTGAAGACTGTAGAGCTTTAATAAATATAAGAAATTAGTATGTCCCAACATTACATGCCCTTGAGTAATATATATTTTGGAGTTAATTCACCTCGATTCTGGGAATATCAAACAAAGCTGAGCGAGGGGTTGCTGCATTTCAATTAACCGACGATTATACCAAGTTAGCTAGGGAGTGATCTGAGGGAGCTCCCTGCGCCTGTGTACAGTGTCGCTAGTATCATACAGCTCGCTGAGAGAGAATAGGCGGGGTGATGTCAACAATGCTCCATTTTAAACTGTCAAAATGACGTCATTTTCTGAAACAAAGGATTAGGGGGAGGGACATACTTTTATACTTTTATAATACTCTGCTATTGACTTATTGAGAGCTCTATTTGTGTGTGGATTATGCTAATGTCATAATAATAATGTGTAATACAGGTATAATACGCCATATAGCGTACTTAAGTAACCGAGGACTCCTGATTTCAGATTGTAGGTGCATGAAATCAAGGTAGCCGGTTTCTTGATTTAATCTATATGATTGCAAAACCTCGGCAATCAATTCCGTGGAAAAGTACGTGGCATCATGAGATTTGCAGCTGTCATGCTGATGCTTTCAAGATAATGGTTTTGTCACATAAGTTTAAGCTTAAATTGAGGGTTATAGAGGCATAATAAATTGAGTTATTGAACATTAAACTCCCTGGTTATGACTTAGGTTAGTGCTAGTCATTACAGTTCAATACAGCTGCTGGGCGTGTCTCGAAAACACACAACAGAGTTTTATCTGACACCTTCCAAACCCTAATATTAGAATGAATTCGTCGGCAGTCTTCACGGAATTTGAAGATTCTATAATTACATGATCCAATTATTGCAGAAGGCATGTAAATTGAATATTTTGAGCATACATGAAATTCTAGATCACGAATTTGGGCAATTTTAATCAGCTCAGAATTTACTCGTCTAATAGTTCTTTGTGTAAAGAGGGTTAAGATTTCTCAGATTACTGAACAGTGGGCGCAGGTTGACCTAGTACTCTATTAGCTGTTATTACCAGTCACCATCTTCTTGGACGGTCTGTATTAAATCTAAGAGCGTTGATAAAAACGGTCAACAGACGTTTCTATTTTCCGTGTGATATGGATGTTTGTTGAATGTAAGTCTGGAGAAATTTGAGACTTGAGAAATTTTGTGGCGGCCCACATTTCAGGAGGAAATGTGTATTGTCAGAACGAAATCTCTCTTATAGTACCTACACCATCTGGTCATCTAGACTTCCGGTACCTCTAATTGAAAAAATGAAAATGAAAATGCAGTCCTCTTTATGAAAGGGGGGGGGGGAGGAACAATCCCAATAAAACCCGAGTGGCTATGGGGGGTTTGATTTGTCGAAGAATGCAGGGCTTGACCAAATTCCTTCAAAAAAGTGTCATTTTTGTTGAGTAATTACCGCTCCTGTCTCAAAGAGTCAAATGACACCATTGTGTTTGAAAATTTCAAGAATTTCATCACAATTAAATCGACGATATATCTTTGAAAAAAAGACACCACGGGGTCTAATTTTCCGGGGTTTATCGGAGTTGCCCCCCCCCCCTCTCTCTCACTCTCCGTCTCCCATAGGCTTTTTCTTGCGAATCGGGAAATTATCATCAACTTCCCAGTTTCCCAATGCCAATCTACTCATCTATGGATTATAATACTGAATTGTGAATATCCTATTTCTCAAATCTTGTGAGCTCATGGGATCTTGCTTCTTGGTAGGGTCCTAAATCTTGCAACTTCCCAATTTAGCAATTACTGTGCTGATATAATTTATGTTGAACTGTGAGGTGTAGGCCACTGGTCACACAAATATAAAAAACCCGTGATCTTCACACTTATACCTTGAGGCATATTATACACTACACAGTCTACACTGTCCCACATGACATACTCAGACATACCTTACATGGCATACACACTGCTCCCGTGAATGACATACTCAGACATACACACTGCCCCACATGACATACTCAGATATACACACTGCCCCCACATGTGACATATCCATGTGTACTTTGGATAGCATCAGAGACCCTCCAGCCAGATTATTGGAGCATTAGTCCACTCCAAAATGTGAGTAGTGCTTTGCACGTCTACCATGACACTGAAACGTTGAAATGCGCTTAACAATCTGAAATTGATTGTTTGAGGGTTAATGAACTGAAGAAAATATAATTTACCCGCTTTTATAATTATCTTGTTGATTTGTTGAATTCATGTCCGAGTCAGAACACTGACCATTCTGAAACAGCCCGATGTTGTCCTTTCCACTCTTTACTATTCAACAACAGAACTAAAAGTCTACTATTCACAAGACTACCACATTTCACTCATAACAGGTGTTGAAGGTGACGCCATCACCTTGCTTTAACATGCACCGTTGATGACTCCACTTAAGCACTTTGCTCTAAAACTGCTGCACTGGGTACCAGGTGGTACTCTCATTTCACTACTCTAGAGGTACCAGGTGGTACTCCATTACCAGGCGGTGGTTCACATGATGATCTGCCTGGTCCTCACACAACTCCGTGCACCTTCACTCCTTCATGTACACATACACATGACACATGTTCGCGGGAATTAACTTCTCGTAGTCATTATAATCATCATAATGAGGGATATGTTAAGTGGATGAACTGGGGGCTCATGAGCCATAACAAGATGAAGCTGCGTGGTGTGATACTGTAGGGGTTCGGACTCTACGACACTGGACACTACGGCACAGGACACTAAAGTACAGGACTGTTGGGCACACTTTGCAGTTTTGGGGGGACGCTGCGGCACACTTTGGTTTTTGGGTGGACTCTGCGGCACACTCTAAGGCACGGTTGCAGTTAGGGTAATGTAGTAGGGGACATTTGTCCCCTAACGCCAGATACCTCTCGTCAGAGATCAGGAACATACGGTAGATGCTGAAGGGTTTAGAACTGTAGCAGATTGGTTTAATGCTACAATCTTACGATGAACAAAATAAGCAAATAGCATGATGAACAAGAGAAATTCGTTTAACTCTAGATACCTGCTTTGTTTGCACTGCTTCCAAATATCCTCCTATAACTGCAGTGTCAATCATTGTTCTCAAATGATAACTTCTTATCGCAGCAAATAGGAGAGCAAGTGATAAGAGCCATGGGACCATGTTTAATTTCTAGTATAAGCTCCATATTACATGTCTAATAATGCGATATTATATGAGCATATTACCCATCAACAACATCAAATTACCAACTG